>LBNU01002498.1:47081-66891 GCA_014162995.1 Artemisia annua
CCATTTCTCTATAGCCAAGGCTCTGATACCAATCTGTCACACCCTCAAAATCGGGTCCAGTGGAAGCTTACATGTCGCTGGGGTGCAACTCAATTGGTATCACAACACAAGTACAAAGAACGGTTTTCATCTCATTCATTTAGAATAAAATCATTTAACAAAAGTGTTAAATTTACATTGTTAAAAGTAGTGCGGAATTAGGCCCTTAAAATAGTTAAAACGGTCCCCCAATGAATATCAGAGTCTTCTATGACCATGCCATGCCCTGCCAAAAACCTCTAGTAGCGTGCCATTGCTTAATACCTGAAAATACATGTTAAAGTGTCAACACGAGGTTGGTGAGTTCATAGAGTTTAGTGAAAAAGAATGTAATGTAAAGCTTTTGAATGAAGATTTCCTAGCAAAGGCATTGTAAATCCACCCAGTTCTAAGCCCCGCCCATACAAGACTTGTAACATGTGTGTTTACAACCCACTGCCAAATTTGATATGGTTTATGGAAACAAATGTAATATTTGGACCAAGATTTAAAGATAAATGTAGCAATATAGCTATATAAACAATTTTGACAATGAGGCCATATAATTAATTATGACAATGAGGATATATAATTAGATCTAACAATGACGCCATATAAAATATCAGTCAAGTGGGGAAACCACAATACGTTTGACATCACAGCCAAGTGGGGAAACCAGAATATTACGTTTGACATCACAGCCAAGTGGGGAAACCACAATACGTTTGACATCACAACCAAGTAGGGAAACCACAATATTACGTTTGACATATATGAACAATTTTGACAAGGTGGCCATATAAACAATTCTGACAGTGAGGTCATATAAACAATTCTGACAATGAGGTCATATAAACAATTATGATGTTTGAAAGACAAGTCACATTACAAGTAAAGCAAGCATGGTGTTTAGTTGTAAAACGAACAGTGAGTTTAAATGTAAGACGAGCATAAAGTTTAAATATAAACATGTAATTGAGCATGTATTCCCCCTAAAACATTTATAAAACGGTTAAAAGAGGGGTGCTATGAAAACTCACCTGGTGCGATAGCTATGAAGAAAAAAGTGGATACACGAAATAAGATACGATCTCTAACCGCAACTTAAAGACTTGGTGAGTTTTTGGAGAAAATATACAAGTAACCTAGGGATTTTTATTTCAAAATCCTAACTAGGAGTATAAATGAGACTTGAAATACTAAATCTTGTAAATTTTTGTGTTGTTCTTCTTGTTCTTGAGTCTTGGCTGATTACATGAAGAAAAGAAAGAGAGAAAATGTTTTTGCTAGCTTGATTGTGAAATACATGTATATGTGAAGTAAAAAAAAAATCTAGGTATAGTACTAGTATTAATAGGAGCAAGTGAAGTTTTTCAATGTTTGTAAGAAAAGAATGGGGGGTGAAGAAATTTTGGAGATTTTGTAAGATATCTTGTAAGATTAGGCTAGATATTATTAGTTTTAGGGGATACCGCGCACCGAGTTTGCTAGAAATGAATTTTAACGGTACCAAATAAAATGTAACGATGTTGTAAAAATTATGAAATTACATTCCTGATGAAAATCGGGTGATAAATAATTGTCGTGTTGAAACTTCGTGATCCGACGTAATTTTAGGCGTTTACCGAAAAATGTAGCAAATGGTAAACACCGGGTAAATTAATAATATAAATTTTATATTATTATAATGAGTATGAAAATATATTAGGATCGTAGACGGAAGTATCGGGTATATGTTAGTAGTAAAATTGAGTGGTAACGTTTATTAAATATTTGAACATACGTAAATTAAAATAATGCATATTTGTGCATGACCTAATATACTGATGATGCATGAATAGTGTTAGGTGAATAGTAAAATTTCTGAACGCTTTTAAAGTCACAAACTGACTCCGAAAATGATGAATAGTGAAATGATGAATAGTGATCGGTGAATAGTAAATGATGAATACTAACTTGTGAATAGTAAATTGTCGAGGTTTTGAAAATGACCTAAAATTACGAGTTGTGACATTCGCCCACCCAAAAAGGAATTCAGTCCCTGAATTCAGCTGGTGTTGGTCTCGAGAGTGGACTTGGTGAAAAGATGTGGTTGAGTTATGATTAGTTGACGTGCTTCTAGACGGCGGTTCACGAGGTGATGAAAGGTGTGAAGGTTCTTGCAACGATTGTATACACACACATGAATGAAACCTTTAAAAATCAAGTAGAATTGCAACCCGGACATAATTTTATCATAACTATTCCCAGTATTGCAAAATTCATCTCTGAGTCGGATATAGGTAGTCAGCCTATATTTCACTGTCCCGGGTCGAATGTAGATGACCAGTCTACATTCCACCGAGGTTCCATGAAGTTTTANTAAGTGTATTATATGTTTGTTATCAAATCTAGTAAGTCCTACATGTTTTCTTTATGTCAAAATACGAGATTTGGTGAATCTGTCAGATGCCACGGAACCAAATGATATAAAGGGCGGAACCCTTTATTTGGTTCCTTGATATCAAGTTGAATTGCAACCCGGACATAATTTTATCATAACTATTCCCAGTATTGCAAAATTCATCTCTGAGTCGGATATAGGTGGTCAGCCTATATTTCACTGTCCCGGGTCGAATGTAGATGACCAGTCTACATTCCACCGAGGTTCCATGAAGTTTTAAATACTAAGCTCAGTTATACCAATACTATGTCCTTCACATATGAAAAGATGTTCTGAAAGACTAAGGCAAGTGACCAAACTCGAGGTCGAATGATGAAATTACGTAAGGAAAAGGCGTGACGCGATGACCTATACTATACGTGAGCATGCTTATATGGAAGACAATTATAGTAATCAACTAGAATAAGTGAGTATAATATATCTGATAATGAGATACAATCTCATCACATATGTCAGCAACAAACCACAAAGGAGGCATCAGCTTGGCAGGCAGGCATGTGGCGGTCATAGGGTTAAGTTTTCGTGAAAGTAGCTATAGACTAGGTTTTAAAAACACCCATTTCTCTATAGCCAAGTCTCTGATACCAATCTGTCACACCCTCAAAATCGAGTCCAGTGGAAGCTTACATGTCGCTGGGGTGCAACTCAATTGGTATCACAACACAAGTACAAAGAACGGTTTTCATCTCATTCATTTAGAATAAAATCATTTAACAAAAGTGTTGAATTTACATTGTTAAAAGTAGTGTGGAATTAGGCCCTTAAAATAGTTAAAACGGTCCCCCAATGAATATCAGAGTCTTCTATGACCATGCCATGCCCTGCCAAAAACCTCTAGTAGCGTGCCATTGCTTAATACCTGAAAATACATGCTAAAGTGTCAACACGAGGTTGGTGAGTTCATAGAGTTTAGTGAAAAAGAATGTAATGTAAAGCTTTTGAATGAAGATTTCCTAGCAAAGGCATTGTAAATCCACCCAGTTCTAAGCCCCGCCCATACAAGACTTGTAACATGTGTGTTTACAACCCACTGCCAAATTTGATATGGTTTATGGAAACAAATGTAATATTTGGACCAAGATTTAAAGATAAATGTAGCAATATAGCTATATAAACAATTTTGACAATGAGGCCATATAATTAATTATGACAATGAGGATATATAATTAGATCTAACAAAGACGCCATATAAAATATCAGTCAAGTGGGGAAACCACAATACGTTTGACATCACAGCCAAGTGGGGAAACCAGAATATTACGTTTGACATCACAGCCAAGTGAGGAAACCACAATACGTTTGACATCACAGCCAAGTAGGGAAACCACAATATTACGTTTGACATATATGAACAATTTTGACAAGGTGGCCATATAAACAATTCTGACAGTGAGGTCATATAAACAATTCTGACAATGAGGTCATATAAACAATTATGATGTTTGAAAGACAAGTCACATTACAAGTAAAGCAAGCATGGTGTTTAGTTGTAAAACAAACAGTGAGTTTAAATGTAAGACGAGCATAAAGTTTAAATATAAACATGTAATTGAGCATGTATTCCCCCTAAAACATTTATAAAACGGTTAAAAGAGGGGTGCTATGAAAACTCACCTGGTGCGATAGCTACGAAGAGAAAAGTGGATACACGAAATGAAATATGATCTCTAACCGCAACTTGAAGATTTGGTGAGTTTTTGGAGAAAATATACAAGTAACATAGGGATTTTTATTTCAAAATCCTAACTAGGAGTATAAATGAGACTTGAAATACGAAATATTGTAAATTTTTGTGATGTTCTTCTTGTTCTTGAGTCTTGGCTGATTACATGAAGAAAAGAAAGAGAGAAAATGTTTTTGCTAGCTTGTTTGTGAAATACATGTATATGTGAAGTAAAAAAAAAAATATCTAGGTATAGTATAAATTATTTTAGACAACAAGTACTAGTATTAATGGGAGCAAGTGAAGTATTTCAAGGTTTGTAAGAAAAGAATGGGGGGTGAAGAAATTTTGGAGATTTTGTAAGATATCTTGTAAGATTAGGCTAGATATTATTAGTTTTAGGGGATACCGGGTACCGAGTTTGCTAGAAATAAATTTTAACGGTACCAAATAAAATGTAACGATGTTGTAAAAATTATGAAATTACATTCCTGATGAAAATCGGGTGTTAAAATAATTGTCGTGTTGAAACTTCGTGATCCGACGTAATTTTAGGCGTTTACCGAAAAATGTAGCAAATGGTTTCAAAACACCGGGTAAATTAATAATATTAATTTATATTANTTGTAAGATATCTTGTGAGATTAGGCTAGATATTATTAGTTTAGGGGATACCGGTTACCGAGTTTGCTAGGAATAAATTTTAACGGTACCAAATAAAATGTAACGATGTTGTAAAAATTATGAAATTACATTCCTGATGAAAATCGGGTGTTAAAATAATTGTCGTGTTAAAACTTCGTGATCCGACGTAATTTTAGGCGTTTACCGGAAAATGTAGCAAATGGTTTCAAAACACCGGGTAAATTAATAATATAAAATTTATATTATTATAATGAGTATGAAAATATATTAAGATCGTAGACGGAAGTATCGGGTATATGTTAGTAGTAAAACTTAGTAGTAACGTTTATTAAATATTTGAAAATACGTAAATTAAAATAATGCATATCCGTGCATGACCTAATATACTGATGATGCATGAATAGTGTTAGGTGAATAGTAAAATTTCTGAACGCTTCTAAAGTCACAAACTGACTCCGAAAATGATGAATAGTGATCGGTGAATAGTAAATGATGAATAGTAACTTGTGAATAGTAAATTATCGAGGTTTTTAAAATGACCTGAAATTACGAGTTATGACTTTCGCCCACCCAAAAAGGAATTCAGTCCCTGAATTCAGCTGGTGTTGGTCTCGAGAGTGGACTTGGTGAAAAGATGTGGTTGAGTTATGATTAGTTGACGTGCTTCTAGACGGCGGTTCACGAGGTGATGAAAGGTGTGAAGGTTCTTGCAACGATTGTATACACACACATGAATGAAACTTTTAAAAATCAAGTAGAATTGCAACCCGGACATAATTTTATCATAACTATTCCCAGTATTGCAAAATTCATCTCTGAGTCGGATATAGGTGGTCAGCCTATATTTCACTGTCCCGGGTCAAATGTAGATGACCAGTCTACATTCCACCGAGGTTCCATGAAGTTTTAAATACTAAGCTCAGTTATACCAATACTATGTCCTTCACATATGAAAAGATGTTCTGAAAGACTAAGGCAAGTGACCAAACTCGAGGTCGAATGATGAAATTACGTAAGGAAAAGGCGTGACGTGGTGACCTATACTATACGTGAGCATGCTTATATGGAAGACAATTATAGTAATCAACTAGAATAAGTGAGTATAATATATCTGATAATGAGATACAATCTCATCACATATGTCAGCAACAAACCACAAAGGAGGCATCAGCTTGGCAGGCAGGCATGTGGCGGTCATAGGGTTAAGTTTTCGTGAAAGAAGCTATAGACTAGGTTTTAAAAACACCCATTTCTCTATAGCCAAGGCTCTGATACCAATCTGTCACACCCTCAAAATCGGGTCCAGTGGAAGCTTACATGTCGCTGGGGTGCAACTCAATTGGTATCACAACACAAGTACAAAGAACGGTTTTCATCTCATTCATTTAGAATAAAATCATTTAACAAAAGTGTTAAATTTACATTGTTAAAAGTAGTGCGGAATTAGGCCCTTAAAATAGTTAAAACGGTCCCCCAATGAATATCAGAGTCTTCTATGACCATGCCATGCCCTGCCAAAAACCTCTAGTAGCATGCCATTGCTTAATACCTGAAAATACATGTTAAAGTGTCAACACGAGGTTGGTGAGTTCATAGAGTTTAGTGAAAAAGAATGTAATGTAAAGCTTTTGAATGAAGATTTCCTAGCAAAGGCATTGTAAATCCACCCAGTTCTAAGCCCCGCCCATACAAGACTTGTAACATGTGTGTTTACAACCTACTGCCAAATTTGATATGGTTTATGGAACCAAATGTAATATTTGGACCAAGATTTAAAGATAAATGTAGCAATATAGCTATATAAACAATTTTGACAATGAGGCCATATAATTAATTATGACGATGAGGGTATATAATTAGATCTAACAATGACGCCGTATAAAATATCAGTCATGTGGGGAAACCAGAATACGTTTGACATCACAGCCAAGTGGGGAAACCAGAATATTACATTTAACATCACAGCCAAGAGGGGTAACCGCAATACGTTTGACATCACAGCCAAGTAGGGAAACCACAATATTGCGTTTGACATATATGAACAATTTTGATAAGGTGGCCATATAAACAATTCTGACAATGAGGTCATATAAACAATTATGATGCTTGAAAGACAAGTCACATTACAAGTAAAGCAAGCATGGTGTTTAGTTGTAAAACGAACAGTGAGTTTAAATGTAAGACGAGCATAAAGTTTAAATATAAACATGTAATTGAGCATGTATTCCCCCTAAAACATTTATAAAACGGGTAAAAGAGGGGTGCTATGAAAACTCACCTGGTGCGATAGCTACGAAGACAAAAGTGGATACAGGAAATGAGATACGATCTCTAACCGCAACTTGAAGATTTGGTGAGTTTTTGGAGAAAATATACAAGTAACCATCACTTAAAATAGTTAAAACGGTCCCCCAATGAATATCAGAGTCTTCTATGACCATGCCATGCCCTGCCAAAAACCTCTAGTAGCGTGCCATTGCTTAATACCTGAAAATACATGTTAAAGTGTCAACACGAGGTTGGTGAGTTCATAGAGTTTAGTGAAAAAGAATGTAATGTAAAGCTTTTGAATGAAGATTTCCTAGCAAAGGCATTGTAAATCCACCCAGTTCTAAGCCCCGCCCATACAAGACTTGTAACATGTGTGTTTACAACCCACTGCCAAATTTGATATGGTTTATGGAACCAAATGTAATATTTGGACCAAGATTTAAAGATAAATGTAGCAATATAGCTATATAAACAATTTTGACAATGAGGCCATATAATTAATTATGACGATGAGGGTATATAATTAGATCTAACAATGACGCCGTATAAAATATCAGTCATGTGGGGAAACCAGAATACGTTTGACATCACAGCCAAGTGGGGAAACCAGAATATTACGTTTAACATCACAGCCAAGAGGGGAAACCACAATACGTTTGACATCACAGCCAAGTAGGGAAACCACAATATTGCGTTTGACATATATGAACAATTTTGATAAGGTGGCCATATAAACAATTCTGACAATGTGGTCATATAAACAATTCTGACAATGAGGTCATATAAACAATTATGATGCTTGAAAGACAAGTCACATTACAAGTAAAGCAAGCATGGTGTTTAGTTGTAAAACGAACAGTGAGTTTAAATGTAAGACGAGCATAAAGTTTAAATATAAACATGTAATTGAGCATGTATTCCCCCTAAAACATTTATAAAACGGGTAAAAGAGGGGTGCTCTGAAAACTCACCTGGTGCGATAGCTACAAAGACAAAAGTGGATACAGGAAATGAGATACGATCTCTAACCGCAACTTGAAGATTTGGTGAGTTTTTGGAGAAAATATACAAGTAACCAAGGGATTTTTATTTCAAAATCCTAACTAGGAGTATAAATGAGACTTGAAATACTAAATCTTGTAAATTTTTGTGATGTTCTTCTTATTCTTGAGTCTTGGCTGATTACATGAAGAAAACAAAGAGAGAAAATGTTTTTGCTAGCTTGTTTGTGAAATACATGTATATGTGAAGTAAAAAAAAATATCTAGGTATAGTATATATTATTTTAGACAACAAGTACTAGTATTAATGGGAGCAAGTGAAGTTTTTCAAGGTTTGTAAGAAAAGAATGGGGGGTGAAGAAATTTTGGAGATTTTGTAAGATATCTTGTAAGATTAGGCTAGATATTATTAGTTTTAGGGGATACCGGGTACCGAGTTTGCTAGAAATGAATTTTAACGGTACCAAATAAAATGTAACGATGTTGTAAAAATTATGAAATTACATTCCTGATGAAAATCGGGTGTTAAAATAATTGTCGTGTTGAAACTTCGTGATCCGACGTAATTTTAGGCGTTTACCGAAAAATGTAGCAAATGGTTTCAAAACACCGGGTAAATTAATAATATTAATTTATATTATTATAATGAGTATGAAAATATATTAGGATCGTAGACGGAAGTATCGGGTATATGTTAGTAGTAAAACTGAGTGGTAACGTTTATTAAATATTTGAAAATACGTAAATTAAAATAATGCATATCCGTGCATGACCTAATATACTGATGATGCATGAATAGTGTAGGTGAATAGTAAAATTTCTGAACGCTTCTAAAATCACAAACTGACTCCGAAAACGATGAATAGTGAAATGATGAATAGTGATCGGTGAATAGTAAATGATGAATAGTAACTTGTGAATAGTAAATTGTTGAGGTTTTGAAAATGACTTGAAATTACGAGTTGTGACACCACTATCAACCCTCGTGTTCGGTTTGCACTTTCTTTCACTTATTGCTATACTTTATTGATTGCGTTATATGATTGCTTGTGTTGTGAATTGTTGATTATACTTGTGTGATAACTTGTTTTAAGTTTATACTAGTCACAAACTATACATAACATCTTTCATATTAGAACAAGCTAAAATTGGATATTTGATACAACAAGTAAGAAAAGATTTTAAACGGTAACGTATTCACCCCCCCCCCCTCTACGTTTCCACAGTTGGTACCAGAGCCTCGTAGCTATTATTTTCAAAACAAATGGTTTTTAAAATGAAGCACGATCCATGTATCAAATTACCATTGAAGACGAATATAATATGAAAAATGTTTCGCTAAGTATACTTGTAAATTTTGTTAAATATTATTTTGTATACAAGCTTGAAGGTTTCCTTGAATAATAAAAGAGAAGATTTCTGAAAGTATTTGTAAGTGTCAAGTTATGCGCTTAGAGCTAATTTACGAAAAATATGTTTTTAAAAAAGAGCGTTTGGGATAACTAAAAATTTAGTTGAATAATCACCTCCATAAATGATTAGATAAGTTACCTCAGTAGAAATGAAGTAAAATAAGTGTATTATATGTTTGTTATCAAATCTAGTAAGTCCTACATGTTTTCTTTATGTCAAAATACGAGATTTGGTGAATCTGTCACAGATGCCACGGAACCAAATGATATAAAGGCCGGAACCCTTTATTTGGTTCCTTGAAATCCGTCGGTACAGTAAACAGTTTTTGTCCAACTTCAAAAATTCATAACTAATTAACCATAAGTCCGTAGGAGTCGCGCCACCTATCATTTTAAAGGTAATTGAGTCTACTTTCTACTAAAAATAATCTTATGACATAAATTTAATCTGAAGTCAGTAGAATAAGCCAAATACTACAGTATGTTCAAAGTGTCATGTTTTGTTTCGACATAACTCAAACTTTTGAGTCGTGCAATTAAAGTTAGTATCCTTCAAACATTGATATAATTTCTTTTGAAACTAAAGAATTTGTTATTTATATATGTAAAGGAAACTAATCAAGCTTGGCATACATCGTCATATTTAAACGCAAAGTGACGAAAAATATATTTCCTTGACTACTTGGTTTGATTGTGTGTGTGTGTATATATATATATATATATATATATATATATATATATATATATATATATATAGAGGAACAAAAAATAAGAGAAATCATGAAATGCATCTAATATAAGTATATGCATCTGATTAAAAGCTAGAAAACACACTATAGTGCGTTATAATGCATCTAAGATTGTAGGGATGCATCTAATTTAGGTCAGTGCATCTCGAATTTGTGGTTATAGTTCTTCTTATTCCTTCTTATTTTAAGTAATCTTCTTATTTGATCCTAATTCTATATATATATNAAAAGCTAGAAAACACACTATAGTGCGTTATAATGCATCTAAGATTGTAGGGATGCATCTAATTTAGGTCAGTGCATCTCGAATTTGTGGTTATAGTTCTTCTTATTCCTTCTTATTTTAAGTAATCTTCTTATTTGATCCTAATTCTATATATATATATATATATATATATATATATATATATATATATATATATATATATATATATATATATATATATATATATATATATATATATATATATATATATATATGTTATTTGCTCATTGATATTTGTCATTGCACTTGTTTATTTGTGATTTTTTAATGTCTATCTTGCCATGATATTCATTTGCTTGGTTGTCAATTTCTTGGTTATACACAATAGGATATTTGCTAGATTTTGCATACTAAGTTGAAAATTTATTTTTGTATTACCTTAGATATTCTTCTTTTCATATGTTATGTGATTTTTTGGCATAATTCACTTAGGAATGAGAATTATGTAATACTAATTAAGTATCTTGAAATATGGTCAAGTGTCTAAATGTGTCACTACATTTTTAAACATGTAGTATTCTTGTAAAAAGGTATTTGGTATATATACTTCTATAATGATGTTTAATGTATATGTCTTACTATAAGATAGAAACTTGTCTTTGAATGATCATGTGAACTAACCATATCATGCAGGATGATAACACTTTGATGTTATCAAGTTTCCGTGTCTAAGCCACTGTTTGGCTTAACTTCCATTTATGGTAATTTCAAAATCATCGGCTTGATCTATATGCTAACATGTGTTAGAACCTATGTTTTAGTTGTTTCTTAATCACATCTAATTAGGTGCATATGTTCCAAGTAAAGTTAGAAAATTTGAACGGGTTTCGGGAGTCTAAAAATGTCCACTGTTAAGGGATGTTTGGCACAAGGGTGCATTTGAACAATATGGTCGTTTAAACAATGTTACTTTGTGTTTTTATGTACTTATAGGATGATTTGATATCTGTGAATTATTTACGAACTAACAAAACTTGTAGGGGACAACATTTTAGTGTTGTCATATTTTTCATTTTTCACCTTAATAGTGAAAGTTAGCATCGCTCATGTGATCTCTATCGGTAAGTGCGTTTTTACTTGTGTTTTTGGCATTTCCTAATCACATATGTTAAGTTACTTTAGTTATAGGAAAAATTTGGAAAATCGAAAATCATTTGTTGCTTCGAAAAAGTCCAATGTCTAGGTTCTGGTGCTCAGCGGAAACGGCGGAACCACATAATTGGTTCCGGCCGTTAAACATTATCGGTTGGTTCCGCCGAGTGTGCAGCAGATTTTGATCTTTTAATTTTTTGAATTTTTCTAGCAATCCTTTGGATCCATAAGTGTTACCAACATACTTCTTAGTATTTATCACTAATATTAGGACTATCGTAATCTAGTTCAACCAATAGGATCACCATTCCCGCCAAAATTTCTAAATTATCTAAAACAACCCAAGGAACCTTTCTACATAAAGGAAGGAATCCTTTGTTCAGTTCCTTGACATCCGTGGTCCCTAAACACAAATGTTTTGTGATCATTACCCACGGATACTACATTCTTTTGTTCTTTACTTATTCATTAACTTGATTTGTAACTTCCAAACTAATCCTGACTCACTATGTGCAAAAATATCATAGATCACAAGTCCAACTTATGACTACAGATACTGTTGTGTATCCACATATGTTGCCTTTCTTGGTTAACATGTCATCCATCAAATGATTAAAATTTACATCAAGTCGCAACTTACACTTAGGTTATAGATGTATAATCAAAGTCTTGCTATCCTTGAATGTTATCTAATCTAAACAAAGTAGGATTAACAACTTAAGTATTTTGTCCGCAAATATTCAAGTAAAATTGACTTACGATTGTAGTCATTAAAAGTCATATCCGAAAAATCAAAGTATTTTGACATTATATGTTAAAACATTTATCGTAACTCTCTCCTAAATCAATAGGAATAAAACAAATGTCAATAGTTTTTCGTCCTTGAACATGTGGCACTTAAGTTCACTTGTTCCTTTAACCATCATCCCATCATATTCACCTATGTGATATTTCTCAGCCCCTAAGCTTCACGAACATGACCAAAACTTCAAGCACTTAGCCCACTGTTATACCAACCAATAACAAGAATTAGTATCCATCTTTGGTGTTTTCAACATCCATGAACAAATAATCAACTAAAGTACTCCCATAGCTCAACAAACCTCTATATCACCACATCCTTATTTAAACACATTAGAAATCCTTCCACCTAGATCAACCAATCCACCATCCTTACCATTATTTGAATCCATTGAGTGCATTGCTCAAAAAGCCCTTTGTCCAAACACTCGTTAAGAAACTCAACCATACTTTACCACCTATAGGAATAAGAACCTTCACCATCAAATGAGCATGAAGCTCACATTCATTTACACTAGGTTTAAGTAGTATCACTTTCACAAGCTATCAAAGTATTAGTAATACTTTGTTGTTAAACTTCTGCATAAGTTTTGTTAAACCTTAAATCAACATTTTAACGACATATGTTAAAATGCAATCTCAAAGCCAACCTCATACATCACGAGCAACAATGACTCCTGAGGAGTATGCATAAGAAACTCGAGTAAATTTCTCTTGTCATCATCTAGTAAATTTAATCTCGAGACCGAGTTTATTTGCATATGACTATCCGATTCAAACACTTTGGCTTCATATCTTCATTTAGGAAAACATGATGTTTTGAAAAACATTATGTCTAAGAAATTGTGCATTTAGGATAATGTATATCCTATGCATCATTCTCTCATTGCGACATGAATGGTTGTGTTACAAAGATATTTCATTACACCTCATTGGATAAATAATCTTGAACAATCATCTACAAGTTCTATAAACTAGCATATCCAATTCATCTTGTCATACTTTAATCTCATTTGTTGAAAGATACTATTTGTATCTATTTCCTTTCAAGCGTATATCATAACCTAACCTTGCTCATCATCTAGCTTAAACTTGTGCACATACAATGTGTTAGAACCTAAGTTTATGGTTCTAACACGTAAATGGAACGACATTTACGGTATTACATTATCTATCTTGAAAGGCACAAACACATGGACTAGAAGCGTCATTATTGTAAAGTTATGTGTTTGTTAGCCTTTATATACCCCTCCATACTTCCATGGAGGGGTGAGACTTTGTGTATTTTCCCTTTCACTTTCATTATCAATAAAACACCTAGTTTCCCTTCTCTCTCTACTTTCTCTCACTAACCATGGAGGTCATCTTCTTCCATGTTACCCGACCTCCCGAATCCATAAATCAAAAATAAAACTACGATCCAACAAGTGGCATCAGAGCCAAGGTTACATTTTTTGTTGATTTTGTGGTGTTATCTTGTCAAAAGTTGTATTTTTTTTAATCTGAATTAACCATGTGTCGGTACTGTTTTTTTACATACTTTTTGGGGTTATCAGTCTTATACACGTTCTGGTATCAAAGTGGTCAAAAAGTCCCAACATTTCACTATCAGCTTCATAGATCTGTCTTCTTGTGGTAGTTTTTTTCTGCCTCGTTAACAATTTATGTAAACTGTCATCTTTGTGACTTGTTTTGTATCAATCTCGTGGAAGATTTGTGGTCAATATTAAGTGGTCTGTATATTGGGTTGAAAGCTGGTCAGAAAAGTTAATCGGAAAAATAATCGGAAATTGGAAAAAGTCGCCGAAATCCAATCGGAATCTCTTGTATAAGAGATTCTCGATAAGTACTATTTTTCGAGAAAACTAAACCCTAAACTGTCGAAATAATTTTTCCCGACAACATAAGATCTCGATAGATAAAATTTCTCGATAAAAATTTTCTCGATAAGTTGAAAAGTTTCGAAACTTTTTTTTTGAATGGAAAACTTTCGAGAAAATCAGGATATGATGAAGAAAGAAACAGTTGACCACAAAACCAATTACCACAATTCTTTGACTTCAGTCTTACAAACCATCATCAGTCCAATGTTTAAACGGAACAGAAAAGACAAATGAAAAAGTTCTGATCTATCCATAACCAATACCCAACTCACGAAAACAACAAATCCAATCTTCTCACTCAACATCATACAACAATCATAATACTATCTAACCCAAGACTCGAAGCTTAAAAGTTACAAAAAACAAAAGGGGTTGAGATCTCAGTCTCGTGTTCTTGATTAATCCGTATGGATTCTAAACACTTTCACATCATCGATCTATTTTTGTAAGCTAATCTTCAATACATATCCGAAACATATGACAAGAAAGATAACAAACATGTTATCCTCTTTTCTTGGTTCGTTTCAAAGACAAAATCATAACAAAATAAACTATGTCAAACCTACCCGCGACCCTATCAAGGATCTTGAAGCCTCTTTCACACCTTCTCGATTCGAAAAAGGTGCAACAAATGAAGAAAAAGTCCGGTTGCGTTTGGGATTATTTGTTGTGTCAATTTTCTTGTTTGGTTATGAAGACGAGATGCTTGTGACTGAGTTTTTGATGTTAATGAGATTGATGGATACGATATGAGATTGTGAAGATGTATGTTAGGTGAGAGGAGATAAGATGGGGGCGCTTATCATTAGATATGTGTGTGATTAGGGTTTAGTTATATGAGTTATTAGGGATTTTGTAAGTGTATAACTGATTTGGATTGGATCGGGTTCTTCCAGATGGTTTGGATCCGGATTGGGCCCTAGTAGCTTTTGCTATTTATTTTAGGCCCGGGTATTTCAATTCATTTAACAGACTGACAATGGATTTTGGGCTGAATGGAGATTAAACGTGGTTTATGATCAAATAATTATATCAAATAACAATGGGCTAAAATGTGATTAATTAAATGTATTTTTAATACATTGAGTTAATTTTGATATAACATTTGGTGAAAAGGAAAGTGGTATATTTGGTTGTTACAAATTGTTCACGGGGATACAATTTTTGACAAGATCGGGATTAACCATTATCAACTTCATTTAAACCGTCATAAGGCTAGTTGTTTGAGCATTTAATCGCAAGATGTGACCACGGCGATAATTCTTTATTATTTATTTGTGATCAAAGTGGGATTTTACGGGTGCGTGTACTTAGTATCTCAAGATATCGGGGTTGGTTGGATGCAAGATTCTTCGAGATCCTTGTTTGAGCTTTTAACCTTTACAATGACAAAGACTTGAGTTGTCTAGTTATACATGATGTTTGGGGGTTCTGCGTGTATGGCTATCACGTTAAGAAGTTACGTTGTAGTGCTCAGTGTCACACAAAGTTGTGGATACTCAAGAGGTGATGTACATCTTATACTTGATGGTGCTAGAGTATAGAGTACTTAGGGATTCTATGGGGGACGAACTCTCTACGCCGCTCTTAGTCATACAATAGTGCAAGTTTAAGTCACAAGTTTGGGTTATTCTACTCCGTTCTCAAGTTCATAATATTGGGTTTTCTCCATCAGTAGTCACTACAAAAAGCCGTCAGAACGATAATGGGGTCGGTAAAGAGTTGGTTGAGAAAAGTATAATGAGTAGAGATGTTTATCAGCAGTTGATTCTCATGGGGCTAATTATGGTACTTCACACCTGTTTGGTTCATTGGACATATGGGGTTACGCTGCCTCCGATTCTCATCGTTAACATAGTATGTATGCTTCTGATTTCGAAGAAGGCATCGTGGGGGAAGATAGAGGAGTGTTTCTTTGACTTGACGTTGAGGTTGCATGACGTCTTTGCAAAAACACTCTTTCTCCACGAGGATCTGCATTTAGGGGGAAGAAATGTGCACATCGAGGACGCTTAATAGACTCACGTGATCGGTTTACTACTTCATTACTACCGGAAGACCTCCATAGAGATGATCAGTGGTTCAGTTTTGTGATGATTGGTGTAATCATTTCGACTCTCGCGGATTGTGAAGTGTTAAGTAGCCTACATATGTGAGAATATCCTGCTGATTTCTTGCATGTTACCCCCGAACGGAGCTTCCGTATTAAGTATAACCGTGATAATTTAGCTACTCATATTTGCTTGGTGTGGTTTACTGTGTCATCTACAAATTCCGCTGCGTACTCAAAACTTCAAAACTTAGAAGACTTGTTTACTACATCAAAGTGTCGAATCTGCTGAAGACGGTTGTCAGTTTGGGGAGAAGCCGATTCAGAAACTTCGCCAAAAAGAAGTGTACGAAGAAGCCACTAAAGACATGCAGCATGAATGGGGGGAAGTTAATCCATTTCATGCATATTACATCATTTGCCTACAAGTGAAGAAAAAGTTCTCAAGCCGAGGTACAAGATGAAGACAAAGAGCGTCAACTGTAGTCATCCTCAGCACTTGAAGAGCCGATGATAACCTTTCTTTATTTGTATTTGTACTTGTAGGAAATGTTGTAAGTAATCCCTTATGTCGCCTCATTGGGGGAAGATTGTTAGAACCTAAGTTTAAGGTTCTAACACGTAAATGGAACGACATTTACGGGATTACATTATCTATCTTGAAAGGCACAAACACATGGACTAGAAGCGTCATTATTGTAAAGTTATGTGTTTGTTAGCCTTTATATACCCCTCCATACTTCCATGGAGGGGTGAGACTTTGTGTATTTTCCCTTTCACTTTCATTATCAATAAAACATCTAGTTTCCCTTCTCTCTCTACTTTCTCTCACTAACCATGGAGGTCATCTTCTTCCATGTTACCCGACCTCCCGAATCCATAAATCAACAATAAAACTACGATCCAACACAATGTTAACATTACACATCTCTAGAGTATACACAAGATCTATTGAAGTTGGTAACTTTATTTAGATTCTTGTTGAATAAAAATCCAAATAGCTTTCTTGGGAACATCCTTAATTTAACATATTCAATTATCACACACAAACAAATTTCTTGGTCTTAGATGATCAAATCACATTTATAAAACATGCTTCAACTCAACATAAAATATGTCACTCATTAGATCATGTAATAATATGTGTAATTCGAACATCTTTAGATCCCAAACACAAGATTGAAATATATTGCTTTCTTCCTAAACATTGACACATCCTTGTTATATTCTTGTGTATAACACGACATCTTCGTCACCTTAGTTATAATGAATTTAGTTGAGTCCTATTATGCCAAGTATTGGTGAACTATTACGTGCCGCGATCCCAAGTCTTGTTCGCATGTTATCTTTTATATACTTGTCTAAAGTAAGTATTAAAATAAGATATCTTAGCTCACCTTAGGAATATTAGTCTAACAAGTAGTAGATATGACTTTTCTTTAAGGTTATTAAAACCACTTGCATCAAGTATACATGCGTTGATTACATGTTCTTGTTTGATACAATTAATTGTCTTGTCATTATCTTAGTGTTTGATAACTATTTGATTGATAGTCAAATATGTAAACCTTGTTAAATTTTTATCTTTATGATGCTTGTATGCTTATATGTTTAGTGTTACTAAATGTTAACATGATTTTTATGATATTTTCATTCTATCTTTATATGATGTTTTGCAGATTAACATGTTACTTGTTAACTCATGATATGTCATTTCGATACATGATGTGTTTGACATGATTTATTTATGTTTGAAAGCTTTTGTCTTTTGTTAACATTCATTAAACCTTTTCGTAGGATGGTCTAAATAATACATGCTCCAAAAATTTATAATTTAAACATGGTTTGCACGAATTTTTACGTCTTGTTTCTTTTGTGACTTTGTCACACTTCTTGTTTGCTACTTGTGCACTTATATTTTATCAAAGTACTCTTGGTATGATAAACATTTAGAAGTCTTTTTATTCTACAAAATAAATCATTGTGTTAATCTATGGCCAAGTATGCTTAAGTGTCTAAGTCTAATGACAAAACAATTTCACAATTAAGTGTTTCAAATAATGTCATGCTCTTGATGCTATCTTGTTATCTGATGATTTCTTGTCTAGTATTGGAATGTGTTGATTTTTCTTATATAAAATGTTATTTCTTGATCTCTATCATGTTGACATCTCTGTTTGTATGTTGATAACAAATCATTTGTTACCTCATTTTGTTTTAACCTTTATATGCTTACAATGTAAAATTTTAAATCTCATAATTACTATTCGTGGATTAGTGAAATGTCTTACGGGATTCTTGCACTTGCACATAAGTATTAAAACATATAGGATTAAGTTTTAGATGTTTGGAATTGCATTTCTGTATCTTTCAACCGACGTCTTTCCAGATTTCATTATTGCTTCCGCTTTCCAAAAATCATCTCCATCACTATTTAGTTATAACAATACTCTAATCCTTTCCACCTCCTATGAGAAAACAACATGCCTCGTCATGCGATCATCTCGCATTGATAGAGAAGAGCTACGTGACTTCAAGGATGAAGTTCTTTGTATGCTAACCAACATCCACAAAACATTACTAAGCTCATCGCTTTCATTAACCTTCAACCTCCTAAACATTTTATCTTCATTCTTTACACGATGCATTACACAATATGTTGAATGTCCATCGATTAAGGCGGAGAGAAATTCATTCACATATTTGTATTTTGTCAAATTGTATTTAAAGAACACCTACTCATGTTTCTTACACCCTAAAATACCAACACATAGGTACACACCATTTACTTAAAATCAGTTTACAAAACCACAATTGCTTCAACCCTTTTTGACCCAACATCACTAGTTTGTACAAATATCTCATCAAGTGAAAAACACATCATGTGTTTGACAAAGTTCTTCATCTCCACAACCAAAAACTAATTCAAATGGAGCCTAGGATTCTTCTCAAAACTAGGACTTAACAACTTCATTGTCTAGAACACCATCATAGAATCTCATCCTCTTCTTCCTCGACACATATCATGCACGTCATTGTCAGTGCAAACGATATATTAATCAAAGCCATCATTCCCAACACTTTCTCAACATGTTGGTCTAACCAACACTCTCCCATCATATATCCTAATATAGGTATTTAGTATTTTCTTTTCATATGGAATTATTTGTTCCTAGGTGCTTATTGTCTACACTTCCTTTCAATTCCATTCAAGCATGTATTATGGTAAGATACATCATCTTTAGTAGATGATAAATTCATATTCGTCCTTTGTCCCTGTCACAACCCGCTAATTCCCAGGTCAATACTATTTTCTAAACTCAATTTATTTATTTTAAGACTTACTTGAAAACGGTTTACGTTTAATTTTTAATTTCATAAACGTAAAGTCATGAACAATCAAAAAAAAAAAATCATAATGACAATAGACCATATTTAGTTTATGTTACCACATTTCATTATTAATACTCACTTTCATAATTTAATTGTTGAAGACAATTATACAATAATTCATTAC
>LBNU01002498.1:81613-98421 GCA_014162995.1 Artemisia annua
TCCCTACACAAGAAGATCTGCTGATACTCCTATTGCTTCAGGTGTTCAAGATTTACCTGCTGATTCTCTGGAGGAGTTAGTCATTTGTGATGATGATCTTGTTTCAGCAGATGACAAACTTGAGCAAGAAAGGATTTGGAAGGAATGTGCAGATAAGAAGAAGAGTGTAGATTTGGCTAAGGAATTACAAGCCAAGTTTGATTCAGAATTCCAATCTGCTGAAAGCACATATGTTTCTACTCTGCCTGTTGCAAGGCAAAGAGAATTGGATGCTGCTGTTCCAAACTTTGATGAAGCTGACTGGATGCAGATTGGGAGGCAAGTGATTTCTACTCCTGGTCTAGCTAAGGAAATTCTTGGAGATGATGTGGATGAAGATGATTATGCTCCTCGAATGGCTGCATTTATGAAACAGAGAAGGAAAGAAAAAGCTGCAAGAATTGCCAAAGCAAAGAGGAATAAACCTCTTACCCAAGTACAACAAAGGAATATGATGAGGGTATTTGTGAAGAATCAGAGCAGTGCCCTGTATAATCATTCTTGGACTAAGAAGCAAGTCTGGTTATTCTCAGATGAACAATTAATCTTTCATTATAATAGAATCAAGACTAGATTGCATCATGATGGCCTTCTCGCTCCTAAGCTTGCTGCTACTCTATCTTCCATTAGTGAAGAATCCCCTTCTCAGATCTTCAAGCAGGATGAAATTGAAGCTGCTACTGTATCTGCTGCTTCTTTATCTCATACTGCTGATGATGTTTCCATTGCTGCTGATCCAACTGATGCTGTTGCTTCATCTGTTCTTGACAAAGGTAAAGCAAAAGTTGTAGAAGAAGATATTCCTTCTAAAAAGAGAACCAGAAGACAAATGGAGGAGGATAGATTGGGTGAAGAAGCTGCAAAGCTCTTGCATGATGATCAACAAGCTGATTTGGCAAGAATTCATGAGATCAAAGTTAGAGAAGCTGAGCTTGCTGCTGCTAGGGATGCACAAATTAGAATGAAGATGGATGCTACTGAACCTTCTTCCCATCATTCTTCTATATATATTCCTGGTAGAAGGGCTAAAAGGATGGCAAGGATGAAAGTCTCATCTTCTTCAGTGCATAGGGAAGTGGATCTAGATGCTGATGAATCTTCATTTATTAAAGAAGGATCTCCTGATGATTGGCCAGAGGGTTTTAGAGATGTGTTGGTTAGCTGGGAACTGTCTTCTAATGGACATATTAATACAATTCATAGGCTTGATGGAACATCTCTATCCTTCACCTTTCTGCAAGAAATTTTGCATCTAGTGGATCATCAAGACTTGCTGACTCTCTATGACTTGGTTACCAAGTATTATGCTTCTCATACTTCTACATTTGCTGGGTTATATCTTTTGGGTGATCTTCAGGTACTTATGGATTCTACTTCTCCTAATGGAACTGGTTATGAAGCCTGGAAGGCTAATCATAAGTGGACAGTCTTAAGTTGGAAATTTTACCCTCTTCCTTATGTTCATGTCTTGGAGACTACCACTGGTATAAGGGTAATAATGTTCAATTATAAGGATTATCCTCTATCTGTGCCTTTAATGGAGAAGATGCTTTTACACAAGTTGGAAATACCTCCTGATCCAGTTGGGAATGCTAGATTGTTTGCTGAATCTTTGATTAGGTTGTTCAAGAACAGGATCAGGGTAGCCAAAGCTGTTTGATGGTATTTTGTTGTATCTTTGTTTTGTTTTCTTATTTTTCTTTTTAGTAAAAAAAAACCTTAACCTTGTTGTACATTTGTTCTATGGTTATCAACTTACCATGATGTTGACTATTCCATCAAAAAGTTGGCTAGTCCAAAGGGTACAGCTTTGGTAAAGACATGTCAAATCTGTTGATAGCTGTAATAGTTTGCTCAAAACTATTGGGTACTCAACTCACCCATGCTTCACAGCTGAGAGTTGAATGGTTTTCAATTGACCATGGATTTTTCCTTTTGGATTCCAAATAATTGGCTAGCCCACAAGTGTATGGCTTGTGGTAACGGCAGTGGAAAACCATATTTGGTATTCAATTTCCAAAAGAGATTTCATCCCTAAAATAATTGACTAGTCCTGAGCAAACGGCTACAGGTAAAGACAACTCAAATCCGTTTATAGTTGATGATTTACTAAAAATCATATGGTTATCAGTGTACCATAGTTCTTCTTTGAACTAAAACATTTGGCTACTCCAGTAGTAATGGCTATTGGTAAAGAGACATCAAATCCATTAATTTCAATGATTCACCTCTCATAGGAGTTAACACACCTGGATGTGATGAGAATAGTATGAAACTACTATGTTTTGATGTACATTTTGTCATTTGTTGCTGCAAAGATCTGAAGATTTCATGTTTGCCATTCATGAAGATGTGGCTATTTTTGATTCTTTGCTGCTGATGTTCGAATTCAATCCTCTTGGTTTGTCATCATAAAGATCTATCAAGAATCTTGAACTTAACTATGTCAAATTCAAGATTAGGGGAGGATTGTTGGGAATTCTGCTAAAGAAGAATTCTGCTGAAGGTTACTGCTGATAGTTACTGCTGAAGCACAAGGATTCTGCTGAAGAAGTGTTTCTGCGGAAGTATAGTTTCCGCATATTATGTTTCTGCGGATATAGATAAACCGCGTATTTTGTAATTCAGTTAGGATATGCATGAGCTTTATTAGGAAAATTATAATGCATATCTTTTATAGTTTATAGAATATACGTTTCTTGTGAAACGGTTTAGGTTTAGGGTTCCTTGTCTATAAAAGGAACACATTATTATATTCTAGGTACGAGTTGAAAAACAAGTTTTAGTTTTTATAAAAGATCCATAGAGGATCAAAGAGTTCTTAGTATTCTGTGTTCTTACTTGTGTTTGTTTCCGCTTTATAATACAAGTATTAGAGACTTTCTGTTAGTGTGTTTGTGATTACATAAACATTGCTAACGATTCACGAGTGCTCAAAGATCTATCAAGGTCTTAAGTTGAACATTAATAGAGACATCAAGCAAAAGAAAATTAGCTAATATGGTATGGGTGCTAACTTGACAAAGAACATCCAAAAATCTTCCCATAGTTTCTGCATTAGAGCTATCAAGCATTCGGATTTTGTCAATCTTGGGTTTCACTTTTCCTCTTTAAAATTGTTCATAGATTTTATAGGGCATCATGTTGATATTGGAACCTGTATCTGCTAGAGCAAAGTAGGTGAGATTCCCTTCTAGACGGATGGGTAGAACAAAACAACCAGGGTCCTCCTTATCTCTTAGCACTTTATGCCCTCGTAGTACATGTTCAACCACCGCTTCTTCATCTTCATCCTCAATTTTTCTTCCATATTAAGTATATCCATTAGAATGTTATCTAGGATCTTCTTTTGTTTGTCTGCATTTTGAGAGTCTCAATTATGGGCCTCTTCTCATGTAGCAAAAGAATCCTAGCATACACATCTGCTTCCATTTCCTCCTTAGTCAACTTATCACAGGTTATAGGACGGTTTATGGTTAGGGAGAGTCCTTCATCATCATACTTCATTTGGTAAATGTGTTGTGGTTTGTTTTTAAGGCGTTTGCTCTTTCCCATTTTGCACACAAACTGAGGTGTATCAATGGTGGTTTCATTTTCATGGTTTAAGGGTGGTGGAAAATATTCCTTACTTATTTCAGAATGTAAAGCACCAATGTTCCCAAAATATTCATCTATCACATTTGCATCCGGCCAAATGGTTAGCAAACCATTAGCAAAGTCCACGATACTCCTAGCGAATGCAAGAAAAGGCCTCCCAAGAATCACATTAGGCACCCATTCACTTTCATTATGATTAACATAAAACTCGACCAAAAACAACTCTCCATTCAAATGCACTAATAGTTTCTTTGTGATTACCTTACTTGCATCTTCTTTTTCTTCACTGTTTGCGCCTAACCTGCTGAAGAACTCATTAGATAGTAAGTTTTTGTTTTAGTCTAGGCCAGCAACAACATCATAAGCATACAATTCCTCCACATAACAAGGGGTAATGAATTTCATGAAAAACACTCCTCTGTTTCCATTTTACTAAAGGTGTGAACCCTTGGTTCATTTTTTAGTCCACTGTCTGCAGTGTTAGATTCAGAGGCAACATTACTCTCTCCTACACTATCCAGTGTTTCATCCAGCCAACCACAGTTGTCTTCCTTAGCTAACTTCTTTCATAGCCTATTGTTTTGGTCCATGGATAAAATAGCTAAAATATGCAAAAACATCAAGTGAAACATTAATAGGTTAGTTAAATTAGTTATAAGCACATAATTGAACTCCAACAATCTCATATAACTCATAAAAGTTAAGATACGGATTTGTTTTATCATAAAGAAGATTTGACTCTTCTGTGAAGGTTTTTGCATAAAATTCTGGCGTACTTTGAGAAAAGTACGGCGGTATCATGTTTTTCTAGCTGTTTTGTTTAAAATTTCCAGAAGTGCGGCGGTCTTAAGAATAAAACCGCCGTGTTTCTGGGTTTTGACAGATAACCATAAGTTATGTAGCACTTTATATGTTCTAATAACATGTCGTTCATTAGAGCAATCCAATATTCTCAGCAAACAGAAAACAAACAAAAGCAAAATATTTTTACGTTTTTTTATTTTAATGTGCAATTTATACATATCCAATAGTTCAGGCAGCAAAAACAAGAAAAACATAAATCTCATGTTCTCAAAACCTGGAATAAACATTTTACAAGTTTGTTTGGTTTTTGAAATTAACTCCAACTGATTCTTTTTAAAACTGAACTGACAAGTACCACAGTTTTTGGTGTAAAACCGGCGTGCTTCTAAACACAGAAACGAAATTTTTCCAAATTTTTGCAAGAAAGCTTAGTAACGAACGACCGTTCTTACCAAAACTGATTGAAACAACGAAATTAACCTCCCCGGCTACGGCGCCAAAAACTTTGATGTGCTTCGAAAGCTTTAAATTTATAATACTAGTTCTACCGATTCCTTAATCGCAAAACACACGGGTAAAGTATAATCTCCGTTTATAGTAAAGGTTTAGGTAAGACCAGCTCTTCCCAAAGGAGGGAAGTGTTTCGCAAACCAGCGTTAACAAAGTTAGATTTCAATGTTTGTCACTAGTGTTTTTGTTAGAATTAAGAGTTTTGAATGTTTCACCAAATTGATTAAGGATATGTTTTGTTAATACAAATATCGCCTAAAAACGTTATTTATATTTTAACGATCTTTGCTAAGTTTTGTTAATGACAAGATACAAACTTTAGCTTGTAATGAAACATCACTTTAGTTTCTAAGTCTTATATAACTAAGCTTTGCATTTCTATTTAAACATGAACTTGTTTTATATTGTTTAAATGAAAGCTTTAGAAATATTCATTCATGAATATATTTTATGTTTAACTTGACATTAATCAATATCAGCAACAACATCATAAGCATACAATTCCTCCACATAACAAGGGGTAATGAATTTCAAGAAACACTCCTCTGTTTCCATTTTACTAAAGGTGTGAACCCTTTGTTCATTTTTTAGTCCACTGTCTGCAGTGTTAGATTCAGAGGCAACATTACTCTCTCCTACACTATCCAGTGTTTCATCCAGCCAGCCACAGTTGTCTTCCTTAGCTAACTTCTTTCATAGCCTATTGTTTTGGTCCATGGATAAAATAGCTAAAATATGCAAAAACATCAAGTGAAACATTAATAGGTTAGTTAAATTAGTTATAAGCACATAATTGAACTCCAACAATCTCATATAACTCATAAAAGTTAAGATACGGATTTGTTTTATCATAAAGAAGATTTGAGTCTTCTGTGAAGGTTTTTGCATAAAATTCCGGCGTACTTTGAGAAAAGTACGGCGGTATCATGTTTTTCTAGCTGTTTTGTTTAAAATTTCCAGAAGTGCGGCGGTCTTAAGAATAAAACCGCCGTGTTTCTGGGTTTTGACAGATAACCATAAGTTATGTAGCACTTTATATGTTCTAATAACATGTCATTCATTAGAGCAATCCAATATTCTCAGCAAACAGAAAACAAACAAAAGCAAAATATTTTTGTGTTTTTTTATTTTAATGTGCAATTTATACATATCCAATAGTTCAGGCAGCAAAAACAAGAAAAACATAAATCTCATGTTCTCAAAACCTGGAATAAACATTTTACAAGTTTGTTTGGTTTTTGAAATTAACTCCAACTGATTCTTTTTAAAACTGAACTGACAAGTACCACGGTTTTTGGTGTAAAACCGGCGTGCTTCTAAACACAGAAACGAAATTTTTCCAAATTTTTGCAAGAAAGCTTAGTAACGAACGACCGTTCTTACCAAAACTGATTGAAACAACGAAATTAACCTCCCCGGCTACGGCGCCAAAAACTTTGATGTGCTTCAAAAGCTTTAAATTTATAATACTAGTTCTACCGATTCCTTAATCGCAAAACACACGGGTAAAGTATAATCTCCGTTTATAGTAAAGGTTTAGGTAAGACCAGCTCTTCCCAAAGGAGGGAAGTGTTTCGCAAACCAGCGTTAACAAAGTTAGATTTCAATGTTTGTCACTAGTGTTTTTGTTAGAATTAAGAGTTTTGAAAGTTTCACCAAATTGATTAAGGATATGTTTGTTTAAGGCCAAGCAACTTGAGATAAACCATAGAATAGAATGTAAATGTGCACACAGACAATGCATAAGAGCAATACATGACGGGTAATCATGATAACCATTATATCTACTGGACGTAAGAAGGAATCCTTTTGTGACAACCGTGATTTTAGCAGACTAGTTTGACTAATAGTCTCGATCCATTTAATTTTGGTTGGTGTGAATTTAGTGTTTTATGTGGTATATGTGTGAGATATATATGGTATAGTTATGATAAGTAGGAATGTGGCACTAAATCCCTTTGCGTGTATGGCTATTGAGATGATTTGAGTGGTGTTGAGTTTTGATAAATTCATTTTGAACACCTTTGTGGTGTGGAAATGAGTTGTGTAGTTTTGGTGTTTTGCGGTTTTGTGTAACGAGTCGTCATTAAGTATTTGAGCATTGGTAAGTTACGAGAATGTTGTTTTCATGGGAAGAGTGTGTGAGATTCTATTTTTGGAAACTTTGTTTTGAAAATGATTATTTTTCCGGTCTGTCGTAAAATTAAGGTTTATCGCGAAAGACGTTAGGTTTCGTTATGGGTATACATAAAATATGAAAAGTATAATGTTTTGAGTGTAATAAATTAATTTAATAAAAAAATAATAATATAATATAGGGAGGGGGTTGGGCGGCCGAATGGGTGAACAAGGGAGAAAAGGAAACCCAATTGTAGCCCAATTACAACTCTAAATTAAGGAATTATCCACTAAATAATATAAATACATACCAAACAACCCTAAAACGTTTTTTTTAGCATATTTGTCGATCCAAGGAGTAGAAAAAGGAAGAAAAAAGTTAGGGTTTATAGTTCTCAAGCAATAATCAAGAATCAAGGTAAAATCCTTAAACCCTATGTTCAATTGTTTGATTAATTATTCGAATTCATGTAATATTAAGTATGATGGATCTATGGTTTGTAAGTTTCTGTAAATTAATTAATTAAAACATGTTAGGATCAATTAATGATTATATTATGATGATTGGTGAAGAGAATTGAGCGTAAAACACGTTAGTTTGCAAGTTAGGGTTTGGACAGAAAGTTAGAGCTGTAAAGATACGAAGTTATTTAATAGATGGTAATGAGTTAGATCACGAATTTTAACTCTAAATTGTAGTTCAAAGAAATAGCTTTTCAGAAAGTCCAACCACGATTGATTTCGAGGACGGGAAGTTAGTCTTTTAATTTTTACGAGATAAGGTGTCAAAGCTGTTAAACCGGGACAGAATTTGGGTAAAAGTTTGATAGTGTTTAGTGGATTAAAAAGTGTTATTAAGGTTAGCCCTTCTGGAAAAGTTAAGTCTTAGGTTATGTTAGACTCTCACAAAAAGGATTCGCGATAAAAAGTTGTGTAAGTATTTTTATAAAATCAAAAACTTTTGGTGTGCGTTCAGATCCGAATCTGGATAGTTAACAAGTTTGATTTTCTCATGGGTACTTATGTATGTTATTAGACCATGGGCTTCTGGGATTAGCTTGTATGCTTATGAGAGACCATGGGAAATTTTTGGTGTAAGTTTTTAAGCTTGTATGGTCATTATTTTATGTGGGTGNGATCACAGTAAACTGGTTGCCTTGAGAGTGTATGTGTGTCTTAAACCTATGAATCTCACCAACATTATGTTGACGTTTTAAGCATCATTTTCAAGTGAGCATTCTAAGGATAAGATAGAAGGAAGCGACTAGAAGAGACTTTAGTTGCATTTGAGAATGAATTATCTGCGTGCTTGGGATTTGTATTTGTTTGACTTTGTTGAAGATACCTTTGGATTATGGTTTGGTTATTTTATTTTGGGATATTGTTACAACACTTTGTGTTTGTACTTTGCTCTATTTTATGTGCATGTAGTATTTCTCTATTGAGACACCAGGTGTTGTGATGATATCCATGAAGTTACACACTCGCGTTTCCGCCTTGGCGGGGTGTGACAGATTGGTATCAGAGCCTTGGTTATAGAGAATTAGGTGGTTTAACCTAGACTATAACTTAGGAGTCCATCATATAGTTGCATTTAGGACCTATGTGTAAGTATAGTATCTTACATGTCTATTTTTCTATTTTTATATGAGTTGTTTATTTGAGTTTTGGACGTCCGTTGTTTTCGATATTTAGTTCTGTATATGCCATTGTTTTTAGTATGGCACCTCCAACACGTAGCAAGATTCGTTGGACTACCGTTGTCGCTACGGGTTGCAAGAGAGTTGGTAGGATGAAGCGGATCAACAGAAGGATCCTAGTTCCTGCTAGCATGCTTCCGTGTGTGATTGAAGAGAAGTTAACCTTAGAGGATGTGGATGGAAAGGAAAAAGAAGGGTACGAGACGAAGGTGGCCGATAAGGAAGGCTTCACCACTAAGTACCCTAGAAAGTGTCCCCAATTCCTAGAAGATGGGGGAGTGGTTTGGGCTAGACCCCGAGATGTGCATGCGTTTGTAGATCGTGTAGAGGATGAAGAGAGAAACTCCAGTGATGGCTTTGCTAGTCATCCACTACCACAGATCGAGGGAAACAAGAATGGATGGATAAGTGAAGAGGGAGAGTATGAGGAAGAGTATGAGGTGGACTCGGATCTAGAGTCTACAACGACTAGTAGATTTAATCCCAACTGATTGATAGGGGCAAGAGCTAGGGTAGAGCATGAGCCATTGTGCGACGTCTTATGTTTTGTGTCATGATTTGAAATTCTTATATTGTCTTTTTCCGTCTGGAGCCATGTTGGAGCACGATTAATCTTGAGTTTTGTATCGATCTTATCTGAGTGATTTTGATTATAGTGTTTACTTGATTGTTGGAATTGTTCCAAGAGAGAGATGATTGTTTGCATGAAGTGTTGTCATAGGAGGGAGTACACTTGTGAAAGGGGGCATAGATAATTATGGTGGCCAACATAATTATACATGCGTCACAACACAAGTGGACTTGCAAGTATGATAGCATGGATTGTGATGTTTATTAGGTACTATGTGATATGTGCGTTATCATTAAGATGTGTGGTTTTGGAAGTAAGTATGCATGTGGAAAAGGCTTTATAACTATGGTCGCGAACATAATTATAAGAGTATCACACATGTGGATGTTATGTGATATCATGTTGATGATGGCTGTATGGTTGGAGAAGTGTTCTCTTAACCGTTTGGGCAGTGGTTATATGTTGAGATGTAGGTGGTAAGATTCCATCCTACATATCATATCCTGATACCTCAATTATCGGTTGGTACTAATGTGGTGACGTTAAGTTGATTTGTTTGCTAGACTCTTCGTTTGTATAGCTAATTCTCTAGATGTCATCCCTATTCGTACCATGATGGTACGGATGCCATATCCTTCCTATTCGGTGTCGTGATTGATATTAGTCATTCGGATTTGTTTTCATTGGGAATTGGTTCATTTCTCTGGTTATTCCTTGCATTTATTCTGCGAATGAGTATTATATTGTTCTTCGAGTACAATTGGTTCGTGATAAGTTGGTGCGGATATTTAATCCCTCAGTTACACACCAATTTGGATTTTGCGACATGTTTTGCGTTTGGATGGTAACAAGGTTTTCTATGATCTTAATTCGACCGTTGTACGAATGAGTCTTTACGTTCTTCGCTTGGTTTGCAATGTATTGGCGTGAGTGTTCACTGGTATGAGTTCGCTTGATGACTATTGTGATTGAAGTAGTTTGTGGTAGAGAGGTAGAAGCTGATAAAGTTATTCGTGGGTGTACTATAATGTTAGAGGGTATTTCTGTCTGGAAGTTTTGATGTGGTGATAAGGATGAATTGGTTAGCTAGGTATAAGGCTGAAGTGATATGTCATGAACTGGTGGTTCGTATCCCTTTAGAGAATGGGGATGTATTACGTGTACAAGGGGTTTATTCTACCTAGTCATTCCCCATGGGGAGCGCCTGTATTTTTCGTTAAGAAGAAGGATGGTTCGTTCAGGATGTGTATTGACTATCGGGAGTTGAACAAGTTAACGGTTAAGAATCGGTATCCTCTTCCTAGAATTGGTAATATCTTTGACCAGTTGCAAGGTTCGCGATTTTTCTCGAAGATAGATCTGCGTTTTAGTTATCATCAGTTAAGAGTGTATGAGGAAGATATCCCAAAGACAGCTTTTAGGACTCTTTATGGACACTTTGAGATCACGGTTATGCCTTTTGGGTTGACAAATGCACCTGCAGTATTCATGGAGTTGATGAATCGCATGTGTAAGCCTTATTTGGATAAGTTCGTGATTGTGTTCATTGACGATATCTTAATCTATTCTGAGATGAAGGAGGAGCATGGAGAACATCTGAAGTTGATACTTGTTTTGCTAGAGAATGAGAAGTTGTATGTCAAGTTCTCGAAATGCGAGTTTTGGTTACAAGAGGTATATTTTCTTGGGCGTGTGGTGAATAGTAAAGGTGTACATGTGGATCCTAGTAAGATTGAAGCGGTCAGAAATTGGAAGGCTCCTAAGACGCCGTTTGAGATACGTTCTGTTTTAGGATTGGCTGGGTGCTACAGGAGATTTATAGCGAACTTTTCAAGGATCGCTAAGCCTCTCACTACGTTGACACAAAAGAATAAGAAGTATGTTTGGAGAGATGAGCAAGAGGTGGCTTTTCATACATTAAAGGATAGTTTGTGTAATGCACCTATCCTGACATTACCTGACGGGTCAGATGATTTTGTGGTATACTGTGATGCGTCAAATCAAGGTTTTGGGTGTGTGTTAATGCAAAGAGGGAAAGTGATAGCTTATGCATCCCGACAACTCAAGATCTATGAGAAGAATTATACCACTCATGATCTAGAGCTTGGTGCGGTTGTATTCGCTCTCAAGAATTGGAGACATTATTGGTATGGCACGAAGAGTATTATTTACATTGATTGTAAGAGTTTTCAGCATATTTTTACTCAGAAGGAGCTGAATATGCGCTAAAGAAGATGGATTGAACTGTTTAGTGAATATGATTGTGAGATTCGCTATCAACTTGGAAAAGCGAACGTGGTGGTTGATGCGTTGAGTAGGAAGGAGAGGATTAAGCTTAAACGTGTACGAGCTATGAGCATGACGTTGCAGTCAGGAAATAAGAGTAAGATATTGGCAGAGCAAGAGGAAGCTCTCAAGGATGAGAACACTATGGTTGAGATGCTGCGTGGGTTAGATCAATAAATGGAGAGAAAGGAGGATGGTGGACTATATTTCCTAGATCTAATATGAGTTCCACTAGTAAAACATGTAAGAAGAATGATTACGTGGTTTAGACCAGCTAATGGAAAGGAATGAATATGGAGGATGGTACTTTGCGGACCAATTATTGGTTCCACTGGAAGGAGGCATAAGGACATCAAACATGCAAGGTATTTGATACATCCTAGAATGGATAAGATGTATTATTACCTTAGCAAGAAATGTATTGAGGAGCAAGTATGAAGATATACAAGTGCCTTAGCAAGTATTTGATAAGCTTGAAGGTGAAGGTTGATATCAACAACTATTAGGATGATGCAATAGCTAGAAATATCTGGAGATTTTGATGTAGAAAAATTAGTAAGACGTTACATTTGATGGGTTAGTAGAGATACGTGGAGTGTCGCGTTGATCATCAAGAAACATGATGAAATACTTACTTCGCGATAGTGGTAAACATGTTATAGAGTCTTGAGAACGCGTATGTAGATGAGTACGATTTATCATTCTCTAATGAGTGAACTAAGTGAGCGTACAAATCAGGCGTTGGATGAAGTGCTGAGAGCGTGAGTGCGATTGATGTTGGAGGAAGTTGGGGTATGCATTTACCCTTAGCTGAGTTCTCCTATAAAAATAATTATCAGTATAGTATTAAGATGTGCACCATTCGAAATGTTGTATGGAAGGAAGTGTAGATCGTCGGTTTTATGGGCAGAAGTTGGGACGAACCAACTGATAGGTCCTAAATTGGTGCAAGAGACTACGGATATGGTGTTTCGAATTAAGGAAAGATTTAAGGCTGCGAGAGATCGTCAAAAGAGTTATGCGGATAATCGCCGTAAGCCTTTGGAGTTTAATGTTGGTGATGTTTGTGATGTTGAAAGTGTCTCCTTGGAAAGGTATTGTGCGTTTCGGTAAGAAAGGCAAGTTTGCACTGAGTTATGTAGGACCGTTTGAGAATTTGGAAAGGATTTGACTTGTGGTATATCGGTTGAAGTTACGTGAGGAATAAAGTGGTGTACAAGATACATTTCATGTATCTAATCTGAAGAAGTGTTTGGCGGATGCTAGTTTGCATGTGCCATTAGATGAGGTTAAGGTTGACAAAACCTTTCAGTTTGATGTGGAACTTGTTGAGATTATGGATTGAGATGTTAAGAGTGGAAGCGTGGTAAGTTAGCATTGGTGAAAGTACGATGGGATTTGAAGCGTGGTCCTGAGTTTGCTTAGGAACGTGAGGATCAGATGAGATTTAAGCATCCGAATTTGTTTTGCTTATGTGGTTGGTGAGTAAATCGTTTGTAGTTGGACTTAGATTGTGGTAGTTAGATGTGGGGATGGCGTATTTACCGGTGAGAAGTCGTTTGGATCATTGGTGTTATTGATCGGGGTAGTGTATCTGTTTTTTTTGTTTTGTTTTTTTTTTCCGTGTATCGTTGGAGTATCAAGATGTTTTCGATCGTGTGAATTCGGGTATCTTGTTGGTTCGTATTTTGTGGTTCTTTCTCTGTGATTTTTATATCGTGGTAGAATCCCACATCGTCATAAGAATGGTTAACGATTTATGGTTTTATGGTGTGGTATTATTCCGCTTATATATCCATAAACGTTCTGGATGTTAGTGATGAGACGAGTTGTTAAATCTCGGGACGCGATTTCCCTAAGTGGGGGATGATGTGACAACCGTGATTTTAGCAGATTAGTTTGACTAATAGTCTTGATCCATTTAACTTTAGTTGGTGTGAATTTAGTGTTTTATGTGGTATATGTGTGAGATATATATAGTATAGTTATGATAAGTAGGAATGTGGCACTAAATCCCTTTGCGTGTATGGCTATTGAGATGATTTGAGTGGTGTTGAGTTTTGATAAATTCATTTTGAACACCTTTGTGGTGTGGAAATGAGTTGTGTAGTTTTGGTGTTTTGCGGTTTTGTGCAACGAGTCTTCGTTCAAGTATTTGAGAGTTGGTAAGTTACGAGAAGGTTGTTTTCATGGGATATGTTTATAGAGTGTGTGAGATTCTATTTTTGGAAACTTTGTTTTGAAAATGATTATTTTTCCGGTTTGTCGTAAAATTAAGGTTTATCGCGAAAGACGTTAGGTTTCGTTATGGGTATACATAAAATATGAAAAGTATAAGGTTTTGAGTGTAATAAATTAATTTAATAAAAAAAATAATAATATAATATAGGGAGGGGGTTGGGCGGCCGAATGGGTGAACAAGGGAGAAAAGGAAACCCAATTGTAGCCCAATTACAACTCTAAATTAAGGAATTATCAACTAAATAATATAAATACATACCAAACAACCCTAAAACGTTTTTTTAGCATATTTGTCGATCCAAGGAGTAGAAAAAGGAAGAAAAAAGGTATGGTTTATAGTTCTCAAGCAATAATCAAGAATCAAGGTAAAATCCTTAAACCCTATGTTCAATTGTTTGATTAATTATTCGAATTCATGTAATATTAAGTATGATGGATCTATGGTTTGTAAGTTTCTGTAAATTAATGTAACACCCCCAACTCAAATATGGCAGCTATCGTGCTGGGGGTATTACGAAAATAGAAACCAGGCACATTTATAGTAAACGACCACAACTCGGGACGTTTGAAATGTGACCAAAACATATCATTCGATTTACAAACCGTTTAGAGTACAAGTACTCTTTAGTCAAAGTTGCAGCGGAAAAGTAAATAGTGTTTGCAGCGGAAAAATAAACAAGGTATAGCAGCGGAAATGTAAAAGACACAAAAAGGTTTTACGAATGACATGCAAAATATGGGTAGTAAAGTAGTTAAGCTGCCGTGACAGAAACGCCCCTCCATCCTTAGCCACTCCTCCACGCCCAAATTATCATCATGCCAAGCTAAACATTATTACCTGAAAATACATGCTTAAAAAGTCAACACAAAGGTTGAGTGTAATCCATAGGTTTAAAATATAAAGTTGAGCACAAGGTTTAATCATAAGATATGAGCAACATATGCTAATATCGGGTAATCAAGATAACAACCAATGTATAGAGGCATCCCTGTGCATATAACATTGTTGATGATGCTAAGCTCATGACACGCAAACGTTAACCACAATCATAATATCAATATAACCGCGGAATTTCATAGTATAACAATGCCCTCAAGGTCGAGCACTTGCCATTTACTCGACAAATCGAATATAGTACACCACAATTTGCCTATCTAGCAAAAGGAGTGGGAGGGTCAATTCCTATAGCGCTATATCCCTATATTCGCGTTCACTCGCAAGTGATTAATGGTTCATGATCTGAGGGTCTTGCATAGGCAAGGCAGAGCTACTTAGCACATCGTCAGGAAAGCATACCAATCAGGAAAGCATACCAAAAATACTTGTGCTCAGAAAACATTTAAAGCATGTATCTCACCCCATGGGTTTATAAACATTTAAAAGATAAAAAGTGGGGCTATGAATCACACCTTAACAACAGCAGGTAACGAGATATATATGTCAACCAAACAAATACGCCTCACAGCAGACAATCCTCAGCACAACCTAATCATATAAATATCATAACTCAGCAATAGTACTCGAATACTTTAATAGTTAATGCTTGAATGAAGTTTTATAAAAGATGATGGCGTTTAAAAGAAAACATTTTCCAAAAGCAGTCTCGTGTGGAAGACTATAGAAAAGATTAAGTCGGCGAACCTCAAAACACATGAGAAAACAAGAAAGACTCGAAGAATACTCGTCAAAAGAAAGGAAGAACAGAAAAGAATAAAAGACACGAATAGATAAAGACAACAATTCCTAATAGTCTCGGTATTACCCATTTCCCAAAATATATTAAGATTATATTTGATAAAGTATAGTAAAGATAATAATTAATTTTAGTAAATTTCGGCATGACCTGCCCGTTTATAAAGCATTTCCCGAGTCATCGACTCTTTTAAATACAAATAACGTTAATAATAATATAAGTGTAGATATTAATATGATTGGATATATCATTCACGTTGTCCATTAGTTGTTCAGGTTTATCGACCATTTCGTATAGTTCGGGTTCCAGGTACGTTAAGATCTTTAAGGGCCTAACGTACCCTACCGTCTCGTGTACCAAAGGGTCCATAAGTCCAAATAACCATAGCCGCAAATCCAATACGTCCAATACAAGTTCACAAGTCATAATATAAGTCTCAAATGCGGATACCAAGTCCGTCATCCAAATCAAATTAACTTTAACAATTTTACATTTTAATTTCATAGTTATTATTCCGTATTAATATTTACCGTTTAACCGTTTAAAACTAATAAAAATAATAAGGTTAATAATAAATATCCGAGACTAATAACCAATCCCGACAAAACATAACCAAAACCAAATCCGAAACAAACATCACAATCCCATATCTCGCCTTCACCAAAAATACCAATTCTAATCCTAAACCCGTCAACTAATCCTAAATACAACAACACAACAATTCGCATAACCCTTCGGCTTAACCAAATCATAACCAAATCCAAAACCAAGTCTAAATATCACCAACAACAACAATAATAATAAAAATAGTCCACCACCACCACCACCCATGCCACGGTGGTGGTGGCAGTCGGCTGCCGAGACCCAACACAAACCAAACGGACCTTCTAAACAATAAAATATATACTCCCTTAGTCACCTAACTCGACCAAACATATAAACAATCACAAACCCTCACCGAGTCACGAGTTGACTCGGTGAGTCACGACCGAGTCACGACAAGGACGACCCAAAAATGAAATCCCACACGAGTTTTACCATTTAAACATTTATTAAAATCGTTTTAATTAAAAACCCAATCGGATTTTATAAAAATAAAATTAGGGTTTCATGTTTTTAGGGTTTTTATAAAAGAAAACGTGAGGAAAAGAGTGGAGAAAGGCTCGGTTACCCAAGAACTCGTCGGAAAAATGATTTGGCCGGAAAAGTACGAAAGTCGAATTCGTTTTTATTAGATCTAGGGCGCGT
>LBNU01002498.1:99181-140543 GCA_014162995.1 Artemisia annua
CGTGTATCGTTGGAGTATCAAGATGTTTTCGATCGTGTGAATTCGGGTATCTTGTTGGTTCGTATTTTGTGGTTCTTTCTCTGTGATTTTTATATCGTGGTAGAATCCCACATCGTCATAAGAATGGTTAACGATTTATGGTTTTATGGTGTGGTATTATTCCGCTTATATATCCATAAACGTTCTGGATGTTAGTGATGAGACGAGTTGTTAAATCTCGGGACACGATTTCCCTAAGTGGGGGATGATGTGACAACTATGATTTTAGCAGATTAGTTTGACTAATAGTCTTGATCCATTTAACTTTGGTTGGTGTGAATTTAGTGTTTTATGTGGTATATGTGTGAGATATATATGGTATAGTTATGATAAGTAGGAATGTGGCACTAAATCCCTTTTGCGTGTATGGCTATTGAGATGATTTGAGTGGTGTTGAGTTTTGATAAATTCATTTTGAACACCTTTGTGGTGTGGAAATGAGTTGTGTAGTTTTGGTATTTTGCAGTTTTGTGTAACGAGTCTTCGTTCAAGTATTTGAGCGTTGGTAAATTACGAGAAGGTTGTTTTCATGGGATATGTTTATAGAGTGTGTGAGATTCTATTTTTGGAAACTTTGTTTTGAAAATGATTATTTTTCCGGTTTGTCGTAAAATTAAGGTTTATCGCGAAAGACGTTAGGTTTCGTTATGGGTATACATAAAATATGAAAAGTATAATGTTTTGAGTGTAATAAATTAATTTAATAAAAAGATAATAATATAATATAGGGAGGGGGTTGGGCGGCCGAATGGGTGAGCAAGGGAGAAAAGGAAACCCAATTGTAGCCCAATTACAACTCTAAATTAAGGAATTATCCACTAAATAATATAAATACATACCAAACAACCCTAAAACATTTTTTTAGCATATTTGTCGATCCAAGGAGTAGAAAAAGGAAGAAAAAAGTTATGGTTTATAGTTCTCAAGCAATAATCAAGAATCAAGGTAAAATCCTTAAACCCTATGTTCAATTGTTTGATTAATTATTCGAATTCATGTAATATTAAGTATGATGGATCTTTGGTTTGTAAGTTTCTGTAAATTAATTAATTAAAACATGTTGGGATCAATTAATGATTATATTATGATGATTGGTGAAGAGAATTGAGCGTAAAACACGTTAGTTTGCAAGTTAGGGTTTGGACAGAAAGTTAGAGCTGTAAAGTTACGAAGTTATTTAATAGATGGTAATGAGTTAGATCACGAATTTTAACTCTAAATTATAGTTCAAAGAAAGAGCTTTTTAGAAAGTACAACCACGATTGATTTCGAGGTCGGGAAGTTAGTCTTTTGATTTTTACGAGATAAGGTGTCAAAGCTGTTAAACCGGGACAGAATTTGGGTAAAAGTTTGATAGTGTTTAGTGGATGAAAAAGTGTTATTAAGGTTAGCCCTTCTGGAAAAGTTAAGTCTTAGGTTATGTTAGACTCCCACGAAAAGAATTCGCGATAAAAAGTTGTGTAAGTATTTTTATAAAATCAAAAACTTTTGGTGTGCGTTCAGATCCGAATCTGGATAGTTAACAAGTTTGATTTACTTATGGGTACTTTTGTATGTTATTAGACCATGGGCTTCTGGGATTAGCTTTTATGCTTATGAGAGACCATGGGGAATTTTTGGTGTGAGTTTTTAAGCTTGTATGGTCATTATTTTATGTGGGTGAAAGTACCCTAAAATTCTGCATTTTCTGAGTTTATGAGTGCAAGGGATTTAGTGAGCATTAGTGGTTGATTGTGTTTGGTATGGAGTCTAGGAGATCCATGGTGGGTCATATGAACCTTAGACATCCATCATATGAATATTGCATGGGTTATAGCTTTTAGCTTGGCCGTATGTAATGTGTATTTATTTGTGTGTTGTTTAGATTGTGGTTGTGAATTGTTGGAAGCTGCAGAGTTAAGGTGAGTTCATAGTCCCATACTTTTTACTTTGTTTTAAACATTGGGATGGGAATGATGCTTGTCTTAAATGGTTTGAGTTACTGTGATTATGTGTGTGATTTTAAAAAGGCTTGGACTAATAATGTTATCGTATGCATGCTATGTGTTGAATGATATGTGATAATGCTGTGTGGTCCAATTGGAGGGGAGTATCCAATTGGAGAGTAATACTCCTACTCGTTATTGTGTTGTATGGTTGATATGGGATCCAATTGGGAGGATGCTTATCCTGTTACTCGCGCATGCGACCCAATTGATGATGTGGTTTGGAGCGGGGGTCACGTGCCGGCCCGATGGTTGCCTTTTGTGTGATGATTGATTTATGGGTACATGTAGCTTGTATGATAACTATATTTATTTGTCCAGCTATGTTTTATAATCACAGTGAACTGGTTGCCTTGAGAGTGTATGTGTGTCTTAAACCTATGAATCTCACCAACATTATGTTGACGTTTTAAGCATCATTTTCAGGTGAGCATTCTAAGGATAAGATAGAAGGAAGCGACTAGAAGAGACTTTAGTTGCATTTGAGAATGAATTATCTGCGTGCTTGGGATTTGTATTTGTTTGACTTTGTTGAAGATACCTTTGGATTATGGTTTGGTTATTTTATTTTGGGGTATTGTTACAACACTTTGTGTTTGTACTTTGCTCTATTTTATGTGCATGTAGTATTTCTCTATTGAGACACCAGGTGTTGTGATGATATCCATGAAGTTACACACTCGCGTTTCCGCCTTGGCGGGGTGTGACACCTTTCGGCCTATAATCCTTAATATATCAAGTGCATGAAGTGTAGTTTGTGGTTAAAATGTAAAGAATGTATTTTCCCTAATCAAGTCGTCAGACGGGAGATTAGTCCTTAAACATATCATAATCCAGGCTACCAAGTGTTTTACTATCCAATTCTCACAAGCATAGCCATGACTCGTTATAGACAAATGATTCATAACTAATGAAGACAATTGTATCTTTCGACCTATGACAATTGGAATGACCAACCAAACAATAGATAGTAATCCAAATCATGATACATCAAATACATAATTTATATGTTCAATAATATTCATTCAATTCACAGGTTCATACCACATGGCTATAATTCCCAAACAAATATAAGTAGACTACTCCAAATTTAAACTAAAGAAACTAGTATCAAATGAACAAATGATTATCATATTCATAACGAAATTAGGATTATAACGAGGTTACAATTGTTGAACCAACATTCACACAAATTACCACTCCAAAGTTATTGTACTCTAGGCCTCTAGCAAGTGGTTTTGGTGTGAACAACTCCTAAACTCCTTATGATTGTTATGAGATGATTGGTGATTGAGATGCATGTTCCTCTTCGATTTGGCCACTATTTATAGGTGAATAAGTGACCTAGGAACGACCTAGGTGAGTTATGATGGACAAATGATCGGCCCTTTCATTGAAGTATCTCATTAATGGAGAAGCATAACTGACAGGGGAAGTACGCCGCACATTAGCTTTAAATCGGCAGGCTTCTTTTCACGTACTTGTCGCTCTTTAAGTATTAAACCGGTGTACTTTAGTGTTGACTCGTAGGTACATAGTTGACCAATGGCTTCCGTAACCGGCGCTCTTCCTTCCTAAGATCGGCATACTTTTGCCAAACCATCTATTTAATTCTTCTAAGTCTTTTTGAGTTATTAGTTCCCCGTTTCTTTCATGTCTTCCTTAGATCATTAGCCCTGAATGATTATTTATATATTAAGTACCAAAAGTTCTATAAATAAGAGTAAATATATATATATATACATAAAATCGAGGGTATAGATATGTATAATACGAGACTCATCACCAACCATCATTGGACAAAAATGACATATGCTTGGAGAAAAAAATGAAGTGGAGGATTTTTTTTTTTTTTTTTTTTTTTTTTTTTTTTTTTTTTTTTTTTTTTTTTTTTTTTTTTTTTTTTTTTTTTTTTTTTTTTTTTTTTTTTTTTTTGCGAAGTAGTTTTAACCTAGTTTGAGATCTCTTCTAATTTAGTAGTTCAAACTTTATATCAATCATTAAAATTATCAAAGTTTCAAAACTGTTTCATTCTTATATAATTTTTATGTTAGAGCGGCATGAATGATACACTTCTCAAACTTGATTATTATTTTGTGGTTATTGTTTATATTTAGTCGTGCATTAACGAGTTGACATAAAGTTGATTGAAATTAGTTAAATTCAAACGGTGGGTGTTTAAAATTAATTTATGACATGTTAATGCATAAATAGATACTTTAAGCACACTAATTTTAGAAAATTACATAAGATGTTAGGAATACGAATATTCCTATGAAAGACTCAGTCACCCCGAGTATCTATTTAGCGTTTATGTAGCTCGTAGACTATTAGTATTAGTTTAGTTATCGTAGTATTTGTGGAGTTGGGTCGGGTCTTTACCCACTGTTAGCTCACTCCACAGCCCGTTTTATGAGGCGTTATTATGTAAGTATAAATACCCTTTCCCACTCAAGGGAAAGGGTTGGAGCTTCCATTTCTCATCAATCTAATATTCTCATTTTTCTCTCTACACTTTCTCTCTAGGAATACCTCAACTCTTCTCTTCCTCTATCTACTTCTCTCTTAATTCGAACCATAATCACATAAACCTACTAATTAATATTATGAATATCCTACAATTGTATCAAGAGCCTTGGTTTGATTTTTGGGATTGTTTATTTTCGGATTGTTTTAGCTTGTTTATTGTGTTTTATTTGGTTCGAATTGTCCTCTTTGAAATTCACAAGTTTGAGCTTATTTCATAGTTATATTTGCTTAACGTTTGTACTTTCATGTTTTGGCTTGTTTGATTAACTTGTTTGGTGCTTGGATTGTTTGTTCTATCTTGCTTTTGAAAGTTTGGTGTATATTCGAGTTATACTTTGGTGTAGTTCTTATCATCGATTTGTTGTCTAAGTTGGTTCTTTCTTGGTGGCGATTTGTGTATTTGGACTGATGCGATTTGGTTTTCAACCGAAAAAGGAAAAAGGATGAAATCGCTAGACAGTGACATGTTTGTCTGTTTGTTATAGCGATTTGCTCTGGTAGCGATTTGCCATTGTAGCGATTTGTCTCAGAAGCTATTTGTCTCAAAGTTCCTGTGATTTGTCCCTTTAATTTAAGAGTTAGCGATTTGTATTGGTATCTTGGTAGCGATTTATTGGAAGTGATACAAAACCATATCTGATTTGGTAGCGATTTGTCTGGGTGGCAATCTGATTGTGAAGTGAAACATAACCATGCTACAACAATATAACTAACCCATATCCTAATCTAATCTAAACCCACTTACAACAAACCCAAGACTAATCTAATCCCAACTACAACTAATCGACAACCAACATCAGCTAAATCACAATCCTAGATCTAGACATTGTCTCATAATATACACTTGATCTCAGCTGCCCTTTCCTGTGTTACAATTGATTGGTTGACCTTGAAAGATCACAAACACGAGAAAAAAAAGGATACATCATTGACCTTTGTGCAATATCCGAACCATTCAAGAAACAATAAAACCGTTTCATTTCATGTTTCCTGTTGTTCGTTCAAGCAAATATTAAAAGAAAACGTGAAAAGGATTACATAGATCTCAGTTATATCTCTTGAGTACTCAAACATTCGTCCAAGTAAAACATCAAAAGAGATTTAATCATCATCGATCTTTCTTTTGATATTATCTGAACCAGTTTAGAAAGAAAGAACAAAAACAAAAGTGCTTCATCCTTCTTCTCATTCGATTTGTTTTGGTTTAACGAAATACAACAAAAAGGAAAAATAAAATATAGATCTCAGTTTAGTCTCTTTAATTAAATGGTTCGTAATTTACAAAACCTCACGAGACTCTGTCATCATAGATCCTTTTATAAGTATAACTTATTTAATTTACGAAAGCTATTAAGAAAGTACAAAGCAAAGGCTCGTTAAGTTAGTACCTGAAATCTTCAAAAAGAGCCTGAAACGGAAACATTATGCACATCATTTAAATGGTTCAACTGTGATAAGATTTGAGTCGTATTTGTGCTATTTGTGTTCGGTTGTGACAAAGTGACCAAGGTCTGAATTTGTGTTGCTACTAAAAGAAAAGTGGAGGCTTGTATACTTTCTGGTGAAGGGGTTGAGTGACTGCGTGATTTACTTGTGCTAAAGATTAGGGTTGTGTGGGATTAGTGAGCGTCTTATAGCAGATTTTTAGGGTTAAGTATCATTAGTGGATTCAGGCTTTATTACTATTGTTGTGTTGGGCTGGACGAAGTGAGTGTTGGGCTTCAGGTTTATTGGATCTGGTCTGCGTGTAATATCAAAGAATTTGGGCCTGCACTAAGTTTTTTTTTTCGTTGGGCTGATAAGCAGACCCAAAAGGGACGAACTTTTTTTTTTGAATTTTTTTAAATCATTGGATTAAACTTAAGTCAGTTAAATTTTTTGGTTAAGCTCTAAATTCTTTAGATAATCCAACTTTACAGTGTGGTTAAATTTTCAGGATATATTTTGGAATGCGGTTTTGATTGAGCTTCGTGAAATAATATTGTTTTGATTGAGCCTCGAGATATTTTCGGGATATATTCTTGTTTTGATTATTTTGGGATTGAGATTATTTGGGGTTTTGTGGATTTAACTATGGTGTTAGTTATGATTTCATTGTGTTTTGTCTATTGAGATCTGTCTGAAATTCACTGAGACGTGTCCACTTCTTCACCTGAAATTATCTCAACCAAACCAAATCGATATTGAACAATCATCACTGTTTCGATCATATAACCATCAAGTTCAACTCACAATCTCTAATCTCTGTCTCTAATCCTTCTGTTATTATCTCACGGTTTTTTCTTGATTTTGTAAAATCCCGCGAAAGAATCTATTTCTCGGTTTAAATTATAGAATTGTAAAATCTCGTGCACGTTCATATCATGTCAAATTCTTCCAACCCTGTACAACAAATAAACGTGTTTGATTCTGATAATGGTATTATGGAATCATCGTGCTCAAATTCTCAAGTGAAAGAGGTTCATAAGCCACTTAAATTGCCCGATAATGCAAAGGATAGTTGCATTGAATGTTTTGGAGTACTTCATTCACATCTCAAGGTTTTCTTTGAACAACCTGGATACTTGGGAGGATACAGACGTGCATTCGCAACACTCTTTGGTCAAGATGTTGACACCTTCACAGTCAAGATGATTATGTACTTAGATCAACTTCAACAACAACTTGACAAAGGAGAATTTTCTGAAGATAGATCCATGGCTTCCTTCTGTGTGATCAACAACCAACTCCAAGTGTTCATCGATTCGAAATTCATTATGGATTATGACTACGATAGTCAGATAACGAAAAAGTGCTTTGCTAATTACACTGGAATCGAGGTTGATGCGTTCAAAGAAACATTAATCCAACACATGGATAATGTTAAGAAGTATATTGAGGAAAGAGCACAACATGAAATTAAGTATGATGACAAGGTGAAGGCATGTCGGGTGCAATCATGTGATGGTATTGTTGATTCGGGTAAAGCATCGGATGTTGGGTCTGTTTTCACTGAATGTAAAGGATCAGAGACTGATAGGCTTGACACTACCAGCAGTTCTGTGACTCTTGTGACACATGATACGGATGCAGATTTCAGACCAGTAAAAGAAAAGGTGCCATGTGCTAAGGTACCCATAACTGATCAACATAATTTGATTTCTAATGAACGGCAGCATACTGATCAAATTAAGCCCACTTATGACACAAATTTGTTGGAAAAGACTGATAGCAATACCATTTCTAATTCAACAAATATGAGTCATAAAGGGGGAGAAAGTGATTAGGATGCTGAACATGATGATGAGTCAAGTTCTTTATTTACGGCTGAGCTGTTTAAATCAAATGATATGGTGGATAAAGAAGTTTTTAATAAACTTTCTAACAGATTTTTACAACTTGAAAAACATTGTATTTCACTTGAAATCGCAATGCAACAAAGGAAGAAAGTTTTTAAACTAACCAACCATGTAAAAATCTAGAACTTCCTGATTTCCGTAAATTCTTTATGATAAATGATTTAAAAGCTCAGCTTCAAGCCAAAAACTCGACAATCAACAACTTGAAGAAACATATCCCTGCTATGATTGTGAAAGGTAGTTTAGTCGGAACTAACAAGGACATTGATGTAACTAAGACAAGAAATATTGAACTGTCAATCTATGTGGCTAAATTACTTAAAAAAATGAGTCTTTGAAAAGGCATCAAAGGGACCTTGGTGACTCAATCAAAGNCCTGCTATGATTGTGAAAGGTAGTTTAGTCGGAACTAACAAGGACATTGATGTAACTAAGACAAGAAATATTGAACTGTCAATCTATGTGGCTAAATTACTTAAAAAAATGAGTCTTTGAAAAGGCATCAAAGGGACCTTGGTGACTCAATCAAAGTAATCAGGACTAAAACTGTAGAACAAACAACATCTTTGGTGGTCAAAAATGATGAACTCAAAGCTCAACTTCAGGAAAAGGGTTTCACAATAACAGCATTAAAGAACGAGCTAAAAAAAGCAACAGGGAATTGTGTGAATACTAAGTTTGCAAAACCATCAATCTTGGGGAAACCAGTTTTTCAATCGAATGGAAACCAATCAGTTGTTAGACAACCGACTGCGTTTAGATCTGAACGACCAAAATTTTCAAAAACATGGTTTGCCTCCCAAGTTGATGTGGAACAAGTTTTGACAAAACCAGTCACTCCACATTATTTGCCTAAGATAATTGCTTCTAGTTCTGTTAAACCTCAACATCAGCTACTCCTACTCCTACTCCTAGCTCCTTTAGGATTAGTTCGAAAACAGTGTCAAAACCAAGCATTAAGATTCAAAACTCTTATGAGATAAATGACTTGTACAAGAACTATGAACTAGAAAAGGCTAGGAAAAGGGCTTTAGCTCGTTCTTTAATGCTTTATTTGTGAAACCCTTTTCCTGAAGTTGAGCTTTGAGTTCATCATTTTTGACCGACCAAAGATGTTGTTTTGTTCTAACATTTTAGTCCTGATTACTTTGTTGAGTCANAAAATCTAGAACTTCCTGATTTCCGTAAATTCTTTATGATAAATGATTTAAAAGCTCAGCTTCAAGCCAAAAACTCGACAATCAACAACTTGAAGAAACATATCCCTGCTATGATTGTGAAAGGTAGTTTAGTCGGAACTAACAAGGACATTGATGTAACTAAGACAAGAAATATTGAACTGTCAATCTATGTGGCTAAATTACTTAAAAAAATGAGTCTTTGAAAAGGCATCAAAGGGACCTTGGTGACTCAATCAAAGTAATCAGGACTAAAACTGTAGAACAAACAACATCTTTGGTGGTCAAAAATGATGAACTCAAAGCTCAACTTCAGGAAAAGGGTTTCACAATAACAGCATTAAAGAACGAGCTAAAAAAAGCAACAGGGAATTGTGTGAATACTAAGTTTGCAAAACCATCAATCTTGGGGAAACCAGTTTTTCAATCGAATGGAAACCAATCAGTTGTTAGACAACCGACTGCGTTTAGATCTGAACGACCAAAATTTTCAAAAACATGGTTTGCCTCCCAAGTTGATGTGGAACAAGTTTTGACAAAACCAGTCACTCCACATTATTTGCCTAAGATAATTGCTTCTAGTTCTGTTAAACCTCAACATCAGCTACTCCTACTCCTACTCCTAGCTCCTTTAGGATTAGTTCGAAAACAGTGTCAAAACCAAGCATTAAGATTCAAAACTCTTATGAGATAAATGACTTGTACAAGAACTATGAACTAGAAAAGGCTAGGAAAAGGGCTCTACTTCATAAGGATGAAATCTTAGGCTCACAACCTTGTAGGATGCCTCCTAGTGTATTGAGGAACATTGCTAAGGTTTAACCTGCTAAGACTAGGATTTATAGTAAGTCATCTACAAAGCATAAGAAGCAAAACAAACCTAAATCTTATCCTAGGTGGATACCAACTGCTAAATCTTTGGAGACTAGGAATAATGATAAGTCTTCCTCTATGCATAAGAAGCTTAACAATCCTAAACCTTGCCATAAGTGGATACCGACTGGTAGAATTTTTAAGGATGCTGGACTTAAGTGGATACCTACCGGAAAGCTACTTACCGCTGGCAAAACCATGGTTGACCGTGAAGCCCCCAAGGGTTTGGATACTGATGTCACTAACCCATATATATGCAATCAAGTTTGTAATATTAGTGCAGGTAGTCCTTACTCAGTTGCAGGTACATCGATCATTCACTACGTGTGAAGACTCAAAGTCTGGAGGCCTAAAGCAAGCATATCTTCTGCTTCAGGAGGTTTGGAAAGTCAATGTTGATGTATGTGTACATATGATGTTTGAACAATTCAGTTCAAGCCTCGTTCTTCAACGATAATGACGTCTGTTCACTTCAGTTCAAGCCTCGCTCTTCAACAACTATGGCATCTGCTGACAACTCTTTAAGACCCATTCATCAAAGAAAAGAAAAGTGTATGCTTCAGTGCGCTTTATCTTCAAAAGAAGAGAAATCTTCCCGTTTATGACCGTCCTCATCAACAAGCTTCATGTGTTGTCCATGCTCGTTTATTCATCAAGTGGATCTACTTACCTTTGGTCGTATTCTTATTCACTTGTTCAATCTAAAATGGCAACCCTCATATGCAATTTTTGAGGGGGAGAAGTGTGAATATACTACATGTGGTTTGATGTTTGATAAATGGTCATACGATTGTCCTCCAACACCTAATGTTTCATTAACTAAGGATTTCTGGGATTCATTATTTCAAACTATGTTTGATGAATTCTTCCAACCTCCAACGAATGTTGACCAGCAAGTTCCTGAAGCTCTTGCTCCTGTTCCTGCTAGATCGACTACTCAACTGGTTCACCTTCATCAATCACCATTGATCAAGATGCACCTTCTAGAAGTATTACTCAGACTACTCAAGAAAGTCAATCTCCAGTTATTCCTCATGGTGTTGATAATGACTCTCATGACATCGAAGTTGCATACTTAAATAATGATCCGTTCCTGGGTATTCATTTCCTAGTTTGAATTGGAAATGAAAACTAAAGAGAATGAAGCTAACACCAAAAAGTTACGAAAGCTCATGAAATGTTATCTTCGAAAATGGCAAAGCAAAAGATACTAAACTCGATGACATGATCAAGGCAACAAAAGATAATTGAAACTTCCCTCAACCACCTCCGAGTCCGGTTAATCAACCGGGAAGGAAGGAGGAACTAACTGTACCCAGCCCAATCTGGTTATTCAACCCAGTAAGGTTAGACCCATTACAATTTTTCCCTCTTTAGATCCGGTTAATCAACCTGGTAATGAATAGGAAAAGGATGAGCAAGGGAATGCAATCATGGCAAAGATCATTGAGAATGAAGAAGCAACTGAGCTAGTCACCAACATGGATGAGATTCTCTTTCATTACGGATTGTTGTTCCTTCTAATGTGCACTTTGTAAATCAACCCTAAGAACATTATGGAAAATGTCGGCTAAAATGTCAAAACGGCTAAGAATTTGGACATGGAATGTCAAGTGATCACGAAGTTTATTTGGTATCCCTTAATTGAGATTGAAGTGTGTTTTTACGAAGGAGTCTACTTATTTCATCTTTGAAACTTGATGTATCGATTGATGACTTGCTTGAATTCTTAAAGTTTATGATTGGGACTTGGATTATCTAGTTATACCCGATGGAAGGAGTTACATCGTAGTACTCACGGGTTATAGATATCACTTCAAGGAGTTACATTGTAGTGCTCAGTGTCACACGCAGATGCGGATGTGGATAGTCTCAAGAGATGTTGTACTTATTTTTGCTCTTTGTTGAGTGTCTGGGGTACTTAGAGGGCTTCTTCTACATTGTTCTTTAATCAACAACAGTGCAAGCTTAAGTAACGGATTTGGGGAATTCTACTTCAGTTTCAAGTTTAGTATATCGGGTTTACTTCATCAGTGGTTACTTCAAATAGCCTACATAAGGGTTGGTAAAGATAGTCAGAGAGAGTTTTTGTAGCAGTTGATTCTCACCAGATACATTTAAGCCAATTTAGTTCTTTTCACAAGATTTCAAGTATGTGTGCGTTAAACGTGTTGCTGATTCTGAGGTATCAAAACCAACAAGGGGGAAGGAGACATACATATGAATGGATATCGAGTACACGTGATGAACTTAATACTTCTTAGTTGAAGTTATCCCGAGAAGACAAATGTCATAACCGCAGAGAAAATCAGTGTTCTAACTCGTGGCTTTTGGTGTATTATTCCAACTACTTGAGGGAAGTGGTCTCTTGATACTTTTGGTACGTATTACTTCAGCTTTCAGTGGGAAGAAATGTGAGAAGAATATTTGGAGCGTGAGATGATATTGCTTATTGACATCTTCATACGAGCCGATATGATTTATGGTAAAGTGCTTCTGGTTAATGATTCATATACACATTGTTATGCTGATAACGATGAGATTGCAACCATCATGAGAAGAGACATGTGTACATCAGGGACGCACAACAGGTTCACGTGATCGGTCTTAAACACTTATTCCGGAGTTGATATCTGCAGAGATGATCAATGCTTCAACCTGTTACTTTGGTGTCATCGTTTCTTCTTGTGTTGGGTACATGTGTACAATATGGATTGAGTTGTTATGTGTAAGATAACTGGAAAGCGTTTGGTTAAATGAAGATGTTGATATCTTGTTCCCTCGAATAGACGACTGCTCAAAACCGCAGAGTAATGTGTACATTGGGGACTGATGAGTCTCGTATTATACATATTTATACCCCCTATATTATGTGAATTATATGGTAAATAACCATATTATTAGGACTTTTGGTACTTAATATGAGAATGTATGTGCAGGACAAAGGTTTGGAGGAAAGTAGCTAGAAACGCACAAAAAGAATGACTTTGTGAACATATAATGAAAAAGACATAGTTTAGACTAAAGCACGCCGATCATAAGTAAAAAGAGCACCGCTTATGGGTATCTTCGGTCAACTATGTAGTTACGAGTCAAACATGAAGTACGCCGGTTATATATTACATGAGCGCCGGTAATGCAGAGAGAAGCTCGCCGGTTTTACCCCAGTTGTGCGGCGTACTTCCCATGGCAGTTATGTTTCTACATTAATGAGCTACATCAATGATGAGGCCGATCACTTGCCTATCATAACTCACCAGGGACGTGCTAGGGTAATATTTCCATTATAAATAAGAGCACAAATCGGTTTTATACACACCTCAATCAAGAAACACATCTTGATCATAAGAAGCAGTTTAGTAGTGGTTTTGCACCAAAACCACTAGCTAAGAAGTTGGAGTCTGTAGAAACACTTGGAGAACACTATTGGAATGAGAGCATACTTGGAAATTCGGTATAACTATGTTATAATGACAATAACACTTGTTTGTTTAGTATACTTTAATATGAATATGGAGTAGTACTTTTATGATTGTTAGAGGCACCTATGCCATGAGTTAAACCTTGAATTCGTATCATGAATAACAAATCTATCTTATATGTATTTGATATGTTATGGTTTAGTCTCTTATCATTTGTCTTGATTGGTCATCATAATTGTTTAAAGGTCGAAAGATGCAATTGTGTTGGTTATATTATGAATCATCTGTCTCTAACGAGTCATTGCTATGCTTGTGAGAATTAGATAGTAAAACATATGATAAACTCGACTATAACATGTTTAAGGACTAGTCTCATGTCTAACGACTTGGCTAGAGGAAATGCATACTTGATACTTCATACTTGGACTATACTTTATGCACTTTATGTATCTAGGATCAAAGGCCGAAAGGAGATTCTTTTACATCAAGTAGATATACTAGTTTACATGATCACCAATCATGCTTTACTTCTATGCTTTGTCCATGTACTTTCTATGATGCTTGTGCTTATTTACCTCATGTGCTTAGCCTTTAACAATCATACTTTTAATATCAATTGGCAAAACATTTCAAAAATCTTAAATCTAACAAAAAACGGTTTTAGTGATTAGTGACAATCATTGGAATCTAATTTTGTTACCTTTAGATAACAATAGGAATGATTACCTCTCTTGGGACGACCTGGTCCTACCTCAAACCTTTACTATAAACGGGGGTTATACTTTTACCCATGTGTTTTATGAATTAAGGAAATGGTGAAATTAGTCTTATAAATTTAAAGCTTTCGAAACACATCAGGGACGCACAACAGGGTCATGAGATCGAGCTTAATCATATATTCTGGGATTGATAACCGCATAGATGATCCGTGTTTCACCCTGTTACTTCGGTGTTATCGTTTTCTTCGGATTTTCGAGCTTCATACAATGAGAATTTTTGCATCATTTCAACTATCTGGGGGAAGTGGTCTCATGAAGATGATTGTCGGTTTGGGGGGAAGCTACCAAAGCATCACTTCGAGAAGGTTCAAATTCGGACGATTATTCAGGAGCCTCAAAAGCTATGGTGGTGAAAGCTTAAGAGATGTTGACTACAGATTTCTACAACATAATGAACGTATCTTCATTTTGGTATTCTTGTCAACATCTTCTTAAATTAAATAACATATTTTGGACATATCTTATACCTAGATGTAAATAGATAATTATAAAACCTACAAAAACCCATAAAAATCAGAAAACTAGAAAATACCAAAAATAGTTTCTTTTTGAGGCATGTCTTCTGGCATCGATAACATTTACGATCCTAGAAATGTCATTCAATAATGACACGGGTCTTTAAATGAAGTTCGAACAGAAGTTCAAAAAGTTTTTTTTTTTCAAAACATGCCTAAATGGCTTGCTATTACTTCAGATAGCAACCCGGTTTTCACAATGAGGAAAACACGTCGCCAAAAAGACGGTTGTTCCTAACAACGGGTGAATCTCAATCGGGCAAGGATTACGTTACATCCGTGCACCCTCGATCTAATGTACGTTTCAGTGCATTATTTCTTGATTAAGAAGAGAAGTCTTCTTTTTACCAAAAACAAATATTTTTCAATCTATGATTCTTTAGAAAAATATTTTGTATCTAAAATGGTGGTTTAAAACATCTTTTGAAAATCAATTGGACTTAAATCTTTCATAAAATTTGCCACTCAATCTATGACAACAGGTCTAATTTTTCACAAAATTTTAAATATACGAATGGTCATAGATTGAGGGGGAGAGTGATTTCAAAATTTATTTTAGATCATCAAATGTTCATCTTTGTTCAGTTCAAGCAACGAATAAAATGTGTTGTTATGTGTCTATATATGAATTCTTCATGAGTTTTTCATTAAACTTCAAATCATTTTAAACTCATCATATTTGACACGTAACATTCTCCCTCATTAATTGAGGGAGAGCATAATAATGTTCCATTATCAGAATACATTATAATCAGACCACATTTTCTCCCAAATTTTCTAACTTATTTAAATCAATTGGGATCACAAATCTCAAAAGGTTTGAAATTTTTGATCGGGGGTGAGAATGTGATTTAAATATAAAATCTGATAAACAAATGTGATCTTTTGGACTCAAAGTGTAGGCCCCTCATATGTGCTAAACTCTTTCATATATCGATGCACATATTAAGGGGGAGCGAATGGAATTATGAAATAATACCAAAGACCGACCATTTTATTTAATGCAATGAAGTTATAAGGATGATAAGTTTAGGTATTAGTTCCCACGATCCAACCAAAACCGGAGGGATCTTCCCAGGGACAATTCTCTGGTTAGAGTAGAAGTCCTTAGGAATGATTAAAAAAGGAGAAAAGTGAGATAAGGGGAAGAGTGCCGACTGAGATGGAGCTAGGACCGGAACAAACCCAAAAAGGTTCTAGTAATGAAGTCTCGGTAAGCACTGAAGGGGTTGAAGAATTAAAAAGAAATGATATGAGAAAGGGTGAAAAGAAATAGCCCTCCAAGTATTCAACCTTAGGGCAGAAACTGGGTTCAATTCATATGCTGCTGGTGGTTACCAAGGTAACACCGGCATTGAAGACAAGACGTCATGGACCCAGTGACGCACTGAACTAAACTTCCTAGCCACTCAAGTTCTCTTAAAAGAACTTGTTTCATTCTCACGGGGAACCCTGCGTAATCTATCGACCGCTCATTGCGAACCATGTTGATATTGGAACAGGAGACACCTGTCCAGTCTCCAGTTGCGGAATCAAAACGCACTATTGAGTCTAGAGCCAAGAGATCATCCATAAATCTCATTAGGACACACTTCCAACATGCTTACTGTTTCATACACCATGGAAAGTAAGAAAATAATCCTACGAATTATCCTTGTGGTAATTGCCAGAACATCCGAGTGATACGAAAGTATTCATAATGAAGATGGAAATCCTTCTAGAGCTAACATCAAACAAGCTCTTGGTAGGTGATATGTGAGATCCGTCATGGATCAAACTAGTGACAACTGGAAAGAAACGATGGGGCGATTCACTTTTGAATCAAACTTGTTCTAGGAAATTGGATTGACGGATGCTTTTGGAAAACCTTTCAATGTGCTCACCAACTGAATTTTGAGCACATTGATTGTGAAAATTTTCAAACAAAAGTGTNAAGGTTCTAGTAATGAAGTCTCGGTAAGCACTGAAGGGGTTGAAGAATTAAAAAGAAATGATATGAGAAAGGGTGAAAAGAAATAGCCCTCCAAGTATTCAACCTTAGGGCAGAAACTGGGTTCAATTCATATGCTGCTGGTGGTTACCAAGGTAACACCGGCATTGAAGACAAGACGTCATGGACCCAGTGACGCATTGAACTAAACTTCCTAGCCACTCAAGTTCTCTTAAAAGAACTTGTTTCATTCTCACGGGGAACCCTGCGTAATCTATCGACCGCTCATTGCGAACCATGTTGATATTGAAACAGGAGACACCTGTCCAGTCTCCAGTTGCGGAATCAAAACGCACTATTGAGTCTAGAGCCAAGAGATCATCCATAAATCTCATTAGGACACACTTCCAACATGCTTACTGTTTCATACACCATGGAAAGTAAGAAAATAATCCTACGAATTATCCTTGTGGTAATTGCCAGAACATCCGAGTGATACGAAAGTATTCACAATGAAGATGGAAATCCTTCTAGAGCTAACATCAAACAAGCTCTTGGTAGGTGATATGTGAGATCCGTCATGGATCAAACTAGTGACAACTGGAAAGAAACGATGGGGCGATTCACTTTTGAATCAAACTTGTTCTAGGAAATTGGATTGACGGATGCTTTTGGAAAACCTTTCAATGTGCTCACCAACTGAATTTTGAGCACATTGATTGTGAAAATTTTCAAACAAAAGTGTTTATGAAAGAAATGTGATTTAATGTATAAAACTCTCGTCGTGTTGCATATAATGTTTATCCTATGACACGCGAGTGATTTTTCTCTAATCAATTTCTCATCAATCATTGAGTATTTAACTCATTGATTCACTTTACCGTGCTATCTACTTTGAGACGTTCCGGTATGAGAACATTCTTAGTTTGATGATTCTAATGATTAATTCGTTGGAAGATTCAATACTACAAGATGAAAAGTCCTGTCAAGGAGAGTCTTCGTTAAAGGGGATTCTACCTGATCACAGGTCGGTCCTCACGGATCCGAAGGTTAATACAACCACATTGAGCGAATGACAAAGCCATATTCGTTCTCCAACTTTAATGCTAACTGTTTTATTTCAGATTGATATAAAGATGGTGATGGTGGTACCTACTTCCAGCAGAGACATGTCAATCCATACCCCATGCTCACACTCCGAACTCATTATCAATGAAGATCATGAAAGATGAGAGACTTACAACAACGCTTCCGCAACTCTGATGCAAAGTCTCCTGATCCAGTAAAGTGTGAGCATGCCAGTCCAATAGTCACTACATCATATGAAGGTGTTAATACAAAGGATGAACTTAGAGATTTACGGTGGCTGATGATCTCAAAGAATGCTCAAAGATCACATACGTCAAAGGAACATTTAATCACAATATCATCACTTGAAGTACAAAGATTTATGAACTTTAAGAATCAAAGACTACAAGCTAGGAATTTTAATTCAAGGAATAGAATGCTAGAATTGAAATTGTAATTTTCGGGGTGACATCCCTTAGGGGAGATTGTTAGGAATACGAATATTCCTATAAAAGACTCGGTCACCCCGAGTATCTATTTAGCATTTATATAGCTCGTAGACTGTTAGTATTAGTTTAGTTATCGTAATATTAGTTTAGTTATCGTAGTATTTGTGGAGTTGGGTCGGGTCTTTACCCACTGTCAGTTCACTCCACAGCCCGTTTTATGGGGCGTTATTATGCAAGTATAAATACCCTTTCCCACTCAAGGGAAAGGGTTGGAGCTTCCATTTCTCATCAATCTAATATTCTCATTTTTCTCTCTACACTTTCTCTCTAGGAATACCTCCCAACTCTTCTCTTCCTCTCTCTACTTCTCTCTTAATTCAAACCATAATCACATAAACCTACTAGTTAATATTATGAATATCCTACAAAAGAATTAAACAGTTTTAAAACATTGATGATTTTTATGATTAGTATAAAGTTTGAGGTATCAAATTAGTACAGTCATGAAACTTGGTTACTAATGAGTGACATATTCCCTATATATTAACACAATCTTTGAATAAGTGCTTAGAAGATTCAAATAAAATCAATGGACATACCCATGATTCAACTCTACAAATAGAAAAACAAATCGAGATACAAGACTGCAATACAAGCACTAATACTTGACATTAACACCAACAAATATTTCATTTTTCTTATAACCATATCAAATCTTTAAACCTTTCTAACTCGGAAAGAGTCTAAAGCTCAATATATACAGGTCTCATATCTGTGAAAGTTCTCAAAAATATACTACATTTCCTTCATGAAGGCAATCATATAATCTCATTGCAGCACCTACTCACAGCAAAATTATATCAACATCCATGACATACATCATCTAATGTAGAGAACTTGTTACTAAAGACCAAGAGTTACATTTCCTTCATGAAGGTAGCCATATGACCCTACTATAGTATCTCCATCCTCATAGAAAGATCATACAACTAGCTCCGTGAATGGCATCACTCTTTAGTCAATTGCCCAACCATCATATCTCTATAACTCCATCCTTTTCATCACAAAATCCCATTCCCTAGCAACTTTCCCCACTTTCACAAAATCCCTACTCTTAAACTCATATGTTTCAACTTTACATATTCAATTATCAAACCAATGACAATTTCTTCATTTCTCTTCTCTTTATCAAACAACCTTTTGTTTCTTTCATTTCACAGATAATATATAGCTGCAACAACTACAATTCTTCCCAGGATACTTTATGGCTTTGTAATTAGGTAATCTAACCGAGGCTTCAATAATATCTTTTCCAATCATTAGGCAAATTCCCATTGCCAATATTCATTTTCAAAGTATTCTAGACTTTTAGAGAAAAATAACACTTGAAGAAAAGATGCCTGTGAGAGTCTGGGCATGAGTTACATAAATGACACTTTACATCAGTTTGAGGATTCCAAGCCAACATTTTATCTTGAGCAGGAAGCCTTTCTTGGATAACAAGCCATAGAACAAATGCGTGTCTTGAATGACTTTCGGTAAACCACGCTAACTTCCACCGGCTTACAGTAGTAGTATTACTACAACTAATATCCTTCCATACTTGACCAACTGAAAACCTCTTTTCATGACCACAATTGTCCCTCCAAACAATTCTACCAAGGTTGTTCACATTTATAATAAGCGCATGAATATTATTAAGAATGGGATATTCTATGAACCATTGATGAGGCGAAGACCAACTCCCATTATTCACTACATCAATCACAACAACATTACCCTGAAGCATAACTGAATATACACTTCTTTTACTAACAATGTTACTCAGAGGACCAACACTCTTCTAGTTATAATACCATCTAGAAGTATTCATCCCATTTCCAGTTTTATGAACAATATGACTTCTAACTTTCACTCTCAATTCTAACAGCCTTCCACATCCAACTATCATATTTGTCTCACGTTGGATATCCAAAAAATTTCTTCCTTTTAATTTTACCAAATGAACCCACTTTACCCATAGAAAATCCTTTTTGGCCACAATGTTCCAAATATGCTTAGACAATAGACTTTCATTCCAAACCTCTGCCCCAGACCACCCTGACTTTTTGGAGTACAAACATTCTTCCATGAAAATTTAGGCTTCTCCTTTTTCAGATCAGCACTACACCATAGAAAGCCTTTCAAAATTTTATCAATGTCATTCACAATAGACTTAGAAAGAAGAAAAACAGAGGCCTAGCACACTTGCATTAAAGCTAAGACAGTGGAAATTAACTATAGTCTCCCTGCATATGACATAGTCTTATTTTTCCAATCCTGCACCACTCTTAACTTTGTCCACTAACACTTTGCACTCCACTATTACTTCAATTGTTAGGTTCTTGTGTTTGCTTGGTTTGTACAACATGCATCTATACTTGTATTACTTGATATTGTAAATTTGAAATGTCTTGGTGCATTTAATGGAGGGAAGCTCATCCCCCGATTGTATGTATTATAGATATAAATACATACTTTGTAATACAAAAGTCCACAACAACCGACGAACGAAGATTTCAATTTTTCTAAAAGACTATAAACATGTTCTTCCAAAATTATACATGTGTTTTCCCCTTAAAAGTGCAGTTCCGATGAGCAGTAAAAGAATAAATACAAATTACCAAAATGAACAACTTTTATACCCCATTTACAGATATGAACCTTCTTTCTTCACTTTACCAAAATGGTCCAGGCGCACCCTAAACCAAGGGACTACCTAATCAAGCGCACCTATGTATATCATTTCATGTTTCAGCTTTAGAGTGCTCCTCAAAATGGTCCAGTGGTCTTCAACAATTTTTTTGTTAGGCGCACACAAAAGAGGGAGCACATGGTGTTTAGAGTGCTCCTTAACATTTTATATGAAAAATAGTGTTGGATTTTTTGCTTTATGTGAGGCGCACAAGAGAAGTCGGGAGCACTTGGTGGTTTAGAGTGTTCTCATTTGTCTTTATGTGAGGCACAACAAGGGAGTACTTGGATTTTTTGTTTTGTCTTAGGCGCACAGGAGAAACCGGGAGCACTTGGTCTTTTAGAGAGCTCTTGAACATTTAGTTTTGTTTTTTTCTTGTCTCATCCGAGGCGCACAAGAAAAGTCAGGAGCACTTGGACACTTAGAGTGCTCGTGAACATTTTATATGAAAAAGTCAAGCGCAGCTAATCAAAATCCATAAATGTGCCCGCCTAAATTATCATAGATTTTGCCACATGTCTCACATCTAACTGTTAGTTTACCGAAGTTCATTGCGCTCCGTCCATTTTCGTATTTTGATCCCTTAAATGGCCCATTTAAGAAATTTTCCCAAAGAATAAACTTTTTATGTTCTTTCGCTTAAATATGTTATTAAGTTTTTCTTATTAGAAGAAAAAAAAATCAAAATTTGATCGAACACTCAAGGAGAGAATGATCTAAGAAAAACCCAACAAAAAATCTTATTGAATGATGTAATATAACAAAAAGATTTTACAAATAGTTTTTTGGGAGATTTATTTTACATATCAAAATTTTCTTACATCAGAGGATAAATCTCAGTCACTCATTTTCTTGTTGAGGAAAAATGATATTAATTAATATTTAAATTAAAAATTCAGTTACACCCATTGTTTATAATTTAAATATCTCATGAACCGTTGATCGTTAGACAAAAAAAATTATACCGTCACGACCAGCACTTAAATATCTTTCTATAGGCGGACATTTTGATATATTTCCGAAAAACTTTTTTTGACCTTTTTTTTTCACGTTTCTTAGCTGTATCAAAATTTGAATTACATATCACATGTGATTTAACACTAATATTGAAGTTCGAGCACTAAACATCCATACTAAAATTGACATAAGTATTTATCTATAAATCAAAAACTTCTCCTTTTTTTTTGCAATGAAAAACATATGACTTTCTAGGGGTGAGCATGGGGCGGGGTGGGGCGGTTTTATGGTAAAACCAAAAACCGAACCGTATATTCGGGTTTTAAAAACTACAAACCGTTTGGTTTCGGTTTTTTCGGTTTCGGTTTTCCGGTTTTTGATATTGAATCGGTTCGGTTTCGGTTTTTTTCGGTTTTTTCTAACTTGAAAACAAACAAGTTTTAATCTTATACAAAGTTTACGATTTCAAGCAAAAATATTTAAACAAATTCAATAATAGCATAATATCCAACAATCTAAAGCTTCGAAACAACCTAACATGAATCTAAAATATAAAATGCATATCCTTGCAGCTTTGCACTTTTCATCCGCAAAACATTCAAAGAACACTATTGTTCGAAAGCAAATACTATATAATATCTATAAATATAAATTTGAATGTATAGATAATAAATAATACTATTGCTCTTTTTTAATAGGTAAAGTTGTATACTCAATCCTTGAAAATAAATATCAAATCTTTTATATAGATAAAGAACATATATAAAAGTGGGGCGGGGCGGTTTTTTCGGTTTGGTTTTTCTTATGAAACCAAAAACCGCCCCAAATATTCGGTTTTTACAAAATTCAAAACCACCACCATCGGTTTGTCAAACGAGGCGGTTTTTTCGGTTCGGCTTTTTCGGTTTTTTCGGTTTCGATTCGGTTTTTCGGTTTTTGTGCTCACCCCTATGACTTTCCAACCATATATCACAAACACTATAATCGAATTATAAATTATAGCAGTTCATTTATAAAACTTCCGTAATCACATGTGAAAAAATTACAGTTGGTAAAAAATCACATGTAATTAAAATCACGTGTGAGAAAAATTACATGTGATTTTATGTGTTTTATTCAAATTAGTGCAATAACACATGTGATTTCTTTTGCAAGTTTCAACAANAAAATTATCCATTAAAGATCATATAATATAAATAAAAGTTTTATAGCTGTGTTAAATTTCAAAAAGTTTTCCGAAAGAAAAAAATGGATATAAAAAGAAAGTTTTCTTGTCACACTCTCTCAGCTAAAAAAAAAAGTGGATAATGTTCATTTCAAGGTTACGTTTTCACCCACTCAAAATACTTTAAATAGGTACAATTTCAAACACTATTATTAATCAAATTACTTTAAAAGAATAACATGTACAAGTAGCTTATACTTTCAATTTCACAAGCTTTGATTCCTTTTATTTTACAAAATCCTATAATTGTGATATTGGGTATGTTTGTTAATTTATGTGATAACTTTGTATGCACACTAGGTGTTTGATAAAGTTTTCTATGATACCCACTTGGATTTCAGTGTTCTGGTTAGGATGTGTTGTGACCAATGTTTATAAGATGTATGTTTCAAATATGAAACTGTGTTGCGTCCTGTCTTTGTGGCGGTGGGTTCAAACCTTTTGATTTTTTGAATTAGTCGGCAAAAAAGTCTGAAACCATTGCTACAAAAAAAAAAAAAAAAAAAAAAAAAAAAAAAAAAAAAAAAAAAAAAAAAAAAAAAAAAAAAAAAAAAAANTTGCGACGTGAACTTCTGAAAAAACTCGTAAGCTCATTTATTTGGGCTTATAAGCTTATCAAATTGAGCCTATGGCTTAGTTAAGCTCATAAGCTCAACAGCCTTAAAAGTTTAGCTTGTGTGCTTTTCGAAAGTCCAATAAGCCCATATGTCGAACAAATATGCTAGGACAAATAGATGTGTCTGGAATTTGTCTTCCATGTTTCCCTCGAGTTATCGTAGTTTCTGGAACTTGAAAGTGGGATCCATGGTTGAAAAGGGGCACCAAGAATATAGGACAAAGTTTGAGATGTATTGACAATAATTCACAACAGAGAGTGAAAATGTAAGAGATGTATTGACAATAGTCCAGGAGATATTGTTGTATATGTACTTGTTTGTGTTTGAAATATAATTATACTTGGCAGCGAGATAACTTAGGACAGATATCCTAGGCAGCGAGATAACTTAGGACAGATATCCTAGGCAGCGAGATAACTTAGGACAAATATCCTAGGCAGCGAGATAACTTAGAACTTTAAGCCTCTTTACGACTGGATTTAGCCAGTGAGATAACTTAAAACTCTTTATATCATAGTTTTTAGGACACTGATTTCTGATCTGATGTAGGATATATTGCATCTGCACCTCAAAGAATAAGATCGAAACAGACAATGTCGATCATGTCTCAGCTACTATACCACTGCCTATTAGAAATTGATTAAATGCTCATTAAATATAAGTATATTAATTTTCTTGCCATGTTGTGAATCATGTGATAGCTATGTTTTTTTATATTATATTTAGAAGTTATTTTTTATTAAATTGAAATTTGAACCAACACGCCTTTTTTGTCCTACTATATGCAAATCTACCTGTCTGATCATCATAACAAAATGATTAGACAAGAATATTAGCCACGTAGCTAATTGTCATCAGGATGAAGTCAACAAAGATTAAAGATAAATTTATTTTAGCAGATAGCTTTTCAATCTCTTTATATTCAATTCTGTGACATCCATTGTTAATAAAGTACATTCAGGTCTCCACGTACGGTCCATCCTTTGAGTCTGTTATCGAAATGGTGACTTATTTGGGAATTTTGATATTCCTATTGTGTTCTGGAGTCCTTATAGCTGTATTCAAGTTCTTTCATAAATATTGGTGGGTTCCGATGCGTGTAAAGCATGTAATGAGTTCACAAGGAATATATGGACCTCCTTACAGTTTTATCCAGGGCAACAAAAAGCAAATTTCCAGCATGAGAAAGGACTCGATGAGGTTGCCCATGGAGATATCGCAATACATATTACCACGAATTCAACCTCACATCCACTCGTGGTTACGCATATATGGTTGGTGTTAATTAATTCTAGTTAATTTAACTATGAAACATTTTTAAATTGTTTGTTTAATCTAATGCAGGCAAGAATTTTCTCTACTGGCTTGGTCCTATAGCTACATTTGTTGTCACAGAACCACAGCTCCTTAAAGAAATATTGAGTGACAGAGATATTTTGATGGCGAAACAAGACGTGGGGTCTATCTTCCAGAAGATATTTGGCGAAGGTCTAACTTCATCTAAAGGCGATAAATGGGCAAAACAACGGAAAGTAGCAAATCATGCTTTTCATGGCGAAAGGCTGAAGGTAAGTTAGTTCCTGTAAACTATTTTGTTTTAGTAAATGTGCAGAAAACTTATCATGAATGTATATTGTTGACCCTTGAAGTCAACAAAATACGTACTTTGTTTATTAACAGACTACTTGTTATGGAACAAAGTGGGAAATATTAGGGCCAATTGAAGTCACTTTTCTTGTTCATGTGGCTGCAGAACATGGTTCCATCGATGATTGAGAGTGTTGACATAATGCTAAAACGGTGGAAAGTTAGTGGAACCAAAGAGATGGAAGTCTATGAAGAGTTCAGGATTTTGACATCAGAAGTCATTTCTAGGACCGCGTTTGGCAGTAGCTATGAAGATGGGAAACATGTTTTCCAAAACCTCGAGGCTTTAAACTCACTAGCTGCTAAAAACTTGTACAAAATTAGGATTCCTGGCTTTGGGTAAATATAACTAATGTACCTTGTGCGCATAGACGTTAAGATACTTGGATTCGTTAAAATGGTCATATCATAAGATTTTCGAACTTCAATTCACAGGAAGATATTCAAAGATAAAGCTGATGTAGCATCTGACAAACTACACTCAGAGATTCAAGATCTAATTATGCAGATGATAAGAAGCAGAGAGAAGATGATGATTTCGGGAGATGAAGAAAAATCCAGGACTGATTACCTTGGACTACTTTTGAAGGCACATCATGATATCGATGAATGTTACAGACTATCCATACAAGATGTTATCGATGACTGCAAAACGTTTTACGCTGTTGGCCATGTTACTATCTCTCTTTTGCTCTCGTGGGTTACTCTTCTTCTAGGAATCCACACTGAATGGCAAGAAAAAGCACGAGAGGAGGTGCTAGAAGTGTTTGGTAAACAGAACCCTTCTTCAGAAGGCATAGCAAGACTCAAGACGGTAAGCTAATTGATCTAACCCGTTCAAAAAAAAGCTTATTGATCTAACAATCTCATTTTATTGTTACTTGTTGGTAACATAATTTCATAATTTTTATTGTATCACACAGTTGGGCATGATAATCAACGAGACATTAAGACTATACCCTCCTGGAATTGCTATAACCCGAAAAGTTCTAAGGGAAACGAAAGTTGGAAAAGTTGTTCTTCCTGCAAACATTAAATTGCAAATACCAACATTGGCACTTCAACATGACCCTGAAATATGGGGAGAAGATGCCCATCTATTTAAACCAGATAGATTCTCAGAAGGGATTGCTAAAGCAACTAACAACAATCCAGGAGCATTCCTTCCTTTTGGTTATGGACCACGAAACTGTGTAGGGTCCAGTTTTGCGATAAATGAAGCTAAAATCGCACTCTCAATGATCTTACAACGTTATAGATTTACTCCCTCCCCAAGCTATGTCCATGCACCAGTTCAGATTGTAACACTTCGTCCAAAGTATGGAGTTCTGATGATGTTTCAAGCTCTCTAAAGGTCTGCTTTGTGCACTTAAGAGCTGTCTTCATTTGTTTTCCATAACTGTAAATATTTTCAATAAATTATAACACACAGTATTGTGTGTATTATATAAAGTTGCAGTCTTCAATAAGTGCAACACTAATGTATATTATGTAGTATTCTATGATTCAGATATAAATATATTATACGCTATTGTCTTATATTGTACTATTGTATTTAGGTAGCAAGAATACTCAATTCAAACCAATATAACTACAAAAGCAAACAAATATTCAGACATGGTCTTAGCAGCACTCAAAAAACAATTTAAGCCATGAGCTATGCCTTTGGTCATTTTTCTGTACATTCACTTTTTTATAGGCTTTGTTAAGTGAAATATTCGTAGCAAATGTGTTACATGACATCATCCAGGTGACCAGGTGCTTGATGACATGTTACAAACCGGAAGATCTACACAACTGTTTAAGTTACAGTGTAACTGAAGGTTAGACTCATGGCTAGTGATATAATGATCACTGACACAGTGGGCTCGAGGGTCTCAATCGAGCATATGTTCAGGTGAGCCTTACACTGGTCATCTATCTCATTTGTTTCTTTATTGGGTTCAAGTATTGTAGGCTATTCTGTTTGTTTCCGAGTTTTCACAATAAAATGGTTGTGAGGTATAATCATACTAGTTAACAGATGCTTGACATATTTAAATAGAAAATTTGTAATCTACAAAAGCTGAGAATGGGCGAGCCTTAAGCTATCTGGCATATAGTTAAGATTTTGCGGGTAAGACCGTAAGACCTGTATTAGTATATTGACTCTTACAAGTTATGCTGATCATTGCTTGTTTTTCATATATTACACGTTTAAAGTTACTGCATACTTTTCTGTAATCATACTCATGCTTTTGATTAATTGTTTTAATTGGAAAATTGATATTCATATGTTTAGAACCTACGTTTAATGGCTGATGTTAGTGTTGCATCATTTTCCATATTAAATAAGCTGTAGACATCTGCATTAGTAATGTACATGGTTGACCTTTTCAAGAAAATGATTAAACCAAGAACTTAAGCAAATGGCTGTTGTCATCATGATGCTGCAAAGATTACAAAAACTTATTGTTTAATCGAAAAGGTTTGCAGTCTCTTTCTTATCTAAGTCAACACTTAAACGTCTTCATAGTATTGATCATATGCACACAGACTTGCTACACTTCGTACCTAGTATTTCCAAAACGGTAGCTTTTTTCAGGCATATTGATTAGCCTACTCTGCTCTGTAGTCCTCATATCTCTATTCAAGTTCTTTCACAAGTTTTAGTGGCTCCCAATGCGCATAAAGTATGTAATGAGCTCACAAAGAATAAGCGGACCTCCTTACAGTTTCATCCATGGCAACACGAAGGAAATTTCCAACATGAGGATGAAATCCATGTGTTTGCCTTTGGATAAGTCACACCATATATTCCTACGAATTCAACCACACATCGATTCATGATTCCACATATATGTTTGGTGTTACATTGAGTTGATACAGCGCTGACACATGTTTCAAACAAGTTTAAAATTGTTTGTCTTGATGCAAGCAAGGATTTTATGTATTGGCATGGTGCTCAAGCTGAACTAGTTGTCACAGAAGCAGAGCTCCTTACAGAAATTTGTATTGGCATGAGTGACCGGGATATTTCATCGAGGAACCATTGTTCGGTCCCTCGCCCTTATCTCCTTCGGCGGAGACTGCAAATGTTTGAGCCTATTTTCAAGAAGATAACGGGAGAAGGTCTAGTATTGTCCAAAGGTGATAAATGGGCAAAACAGCGAAAACTAGCAACCCATGCCTTCCGTCGAAAGGTTAAAAGTAAGTTTATAAAAATTCAAGAATATTAGCAAAATAAATCCTTATGAAAAGCACTCTGACTTTTACTTTCTTCACGTTTACCTAAAACTGCAATCCCCTATTGAAAAGTATAATCAAATACAAAGGCGAAGCAAATGGTGGCATATGGAAATCATTCTTTAGATAATGTTTTATGTCTTATCTGGGAATAATTCTTCTATGGTTGCAGTAATTTAGTTGTGTATGTTAAACTGCAGTCTTCATTAGCTGAATACCCTGCCATCTGATTTTTGAGCTTATGAATTGCAAGGGTTTACTTCATATACAGGAGCATCACCACTTCATATACTTCATATACTGAACGATGCTCATGAAAATTAGCCATTAGCTAAAGTATATGATGACCATATTAATGTCATTTTAAGCATGTGCTAAAATGCGAGTACTATAAATAGGAGGTAAAATGACGATAACTAAAATTTGCAAAGCCAGGAAGATATCGTTCTTATGCATTGCGACTTGCAGAGATGATCTTATATCTGCTTTTCATTGTTGGTTCCAATATCAAGCATAAATGACATGTATCGACAAAGCAAATAGCAACCATCAGACAATCCAACTGCAAGTATGACGGTCCAAAATTAAGGTGGAAAAATGGGCAACTTAAGGTAACATGTCATACGGGTCGCTTTTCAATATAAGTGAGGCTGGGCTCACCCCATTTCTAGTAAAGTGCTATCGCATCTCTACTATAATAAGTCAAATATACTTCTTAATTCTTAAAAAAAACTATCATCAAGTTAGTAGTTACATAAGTATACCATTTCAAAAATAGTTGTTCAACATACATAGTCATAATTTTTAAATAATTCTTTTTATTCGTAAAAACAAAAGTAATAATTTTTTTATCACAATCGTAAATAAATCGTTTTACTCAAAATATGTTTTAATTTTTAGTTAAAGTGATTGCATCAGATATCATCAGTTGATCAAGATATTCAAACTCGTCTTCTTTTAAATTCGCGAAAAAACAAAACAGGAGCATCACCATGACCAAGTACTTCCAAAAACTCGAATTTGATCTTGCCTGGGGCTAGGTCCTTGTGGAAGGGTCAGTTGGCACCCAAAAGGGTGCACGGGGTCAGGGTTTCCCCACCGATTTAAACCTTATGGAGAAAAACTCGAATTTGATAAAAAAATTAGCCGAAATATGCTTACATTTCCAAGCAACAATATTATGTTTAATTTTACCTTCTTTACCATTCGAATCAAAATCTGATACATTCGGTATATATATGAAACACTTTCATCTCTTTACTATGACTTTTTATATTTCATTTTCCATATTGCAATAATTATAAAATCCTATATATAAAATTCATAAAATTAATCGATTTACACTTTTACCTTATATTTGAATGTATAAAACGCCTTTACACATCAGGGCAAGGTTTTAAAGATACATTTTAATGAAAAATTCGAGAAGATTTCAAATAAGCTTGCCAATAAGGGTTTTTACGTAAGCTCTATCTGATTAGTTTGTGAATTTTTCATATATGCCATTCATTTCACCCTCATAATATACAGAAGAAGCTTTCAAATAAGCTTTCAGTAACACCTTGAAAGAGCTTAACAACAGGTATTAAGCTCCTCAAATAAGCTAACACCCCCTAAGCATCATGACACTCAATCAACATGTAACATGTTAATCTATGACAATCAGGAAAAGGAACAAAAAAAGGGAATGCAAGCAACAACCTCATTAATATTACCTCAGCTAAGTCAAAAACAAAGAGCCTTTGTTGAGTTAATAGGTTTTTATAATTCTTCTTTAAGAAGCCCTTTGAACCATGTCCATTGTTGTAAGCTGGCTTTTTCCTGTCAAGAACCAGAGAAAATTTAATTCAATGACAAATGTTTTCCAATATGGCACCAACTTTTATAAACTATGAGTGCAACTTAAAGTGCAGGGTATTAGAAAGAAGAAAATACCAACAATCCTCAAACTACATGCATACTTTTAAATTAAAATCACTATAAATCCTCAATCATACTGCATTCTTGTCTTTATCAAAAGATGAATGATTAAGATGATAATGAAAATGATGGGGAAGAAAAAAAGCAAGAGAAAAGAATGTGTAGAAGATCTTGATTCACTAAATCTGAAGTTAAACTTCAAATTATTATTGCCACTTTGGGGAGTCTCAAAAGCAGAAGGCTGCTGGAACAGAAGGATATTGAGACTCAAAAAAATACGTAATGCATAATAACGTAACACACAGTTTTCTTACCATGTACATGTATATAACTTTTTATAACCAATCCTTGATCCAAAATTTATTCACAGCTCACAAGTTTCGTACCATGACAATTGGTATCTTCATGTGACGTTGGTGCTATAATTTTTTGTACAACTCGAATGACCACTTCCCTAATCTAATTTTTCTTGGACATAAAATGGGTCAACCTCTTTTCTTTACAATAGTAGTTTCCTTGTTTGTTTCACTTTTTTCAAAATCTCCTTCATTACAGTACGTGGGTGCCAAGTCACACGTACCAAAATGGACTCGCATTAAGGATTTGTGAGACACAAAGACTGTGCAGTGCACAGACACAACTCTGATGTCAATACTATACTGATATTCCACAATTTAGTCGAAGGAGAGTACCTTCGAGATTATGAAATAAAGTACCACCTAACATTCGCAGCCATAGATGGTACTCGTGATGATAACACATTAAGAAGCTGTGTATATGTTCTTAACTTTATAGTTAGTTTGAATCTTAAATCCTTTAGAGGACGCGTTTAGGTCTTATTGATATAATAATAATGTTTTCAAATATTGGATAGTCGACATAGCAATTTCGATATAATTATGCTGATATTTGTTTATCAACGACTAAGAAATTAAAGTTACCAGCTTTCTCCTCCAATCGTACTAACAAACACCAAAAATTGCATACTAATTACAAAATTTTCAAGTTGTGACTATAAAACGGCATTGCAGCTGATGACGATATGCTAACAACCACATCTAGCAACATAAAATGACAACTTAGGAAGGAAATAAGCATGACCGTAGATATAAAGAAATAAGACTAATAACGACTCCATTGACGTCGGCTCTTCATACTGAGCAACGGAATTGAAAGCCCAGAACCAAATATGCAATAAACTCAAATAAAAAATGTACATAATTCTGTCGACATTTACATTCTTGTATAGTTTTAACTGCAAATGGGATACACTCCAAACTTATGAAAACAATAGCAGACAACGACAACTCACAAGTTCATATGAATTGGATTTTTAACCATGTTCTTAGGTTCCCGAAGGCACCACTTGCATTTAGACATTTTATGGAACACTTGGTTGGTATGAAAAATCAATAACGACATTGTCTTTCGTTTATAAGCAACAAATTAAACAACTAAAATCAAAATATGGTACTTATAGAATGTAGAGAAATACCTCAGAAATCTCAATAGCACCAACTTGATGAAAAGCACAGCTAAATACTTTCAAAGAGAAATAGTGTTTTCAGATAGATTAGTGATAAGGAAATATTTGTTACGCTTTTAGGGAGTCATTTAAGCCCTAAATCGTGATTTTATGGTCAAATATTGCCTCAAATCGTTTCTTTTCTCATTTTAGGTACTTGGGACGTGATTTCTGGAATATGAAGCATTTTGGAGCTTTTTAGACGTTTTTATGTTCAAGAATGAAGAAAACAAGAAAACCAAGGAAAGTCAGGATTTTACACCTGACGGCGTCAGGTTTTGGATGCTGACGCCGTCACTTGAAGAATGGAGCTGATGGAAATTAACACGTGACGCCCCAGAAGAATTTGGTGAAATTACATGTGACGCTGTCGCGTGTATTTGGGAGTAGGTCATCTAGTGTTAAATTAAAGAGAGATGGCCCAGAAGACTTATAACCAGAAGGGGTCACGTGTAATTGAGTAGGCCATCTCGTGTTAACTAGTCACAACTTACGCGTAACCACTTAAGGGTGGCCTAGTGGTAAAAGGGCTTGTGACTATCACTCTAAAATGTGTGAGGTCTCAAGTTCAATTCCTGCTAGGTGCAAACAACTTTAAGTGGCCACGCCAACCTCCTGAAAAGGGAGGGCTTTACCTGGTTTGAGTCTGTGTGGCGGTGGGTTCAAACCCCGTGGATTAGTCGGCCAAAAGGTCGGAAATCATGGTTACCAAAAAAAAAAAAAAAAAACTAGTCACAACTTGCGCGCGCGGTAGCTGTTACTGTTTTGGCCATATCTTTTGCATACGAACTCGGATTTAGGTGATTCAAAAGCCCACGCGAAGAGGACGAAAAGATCTACAATTTGGTAAAAAAGTGGTTGTGACGCCGTCACTTGGAACGGGCTGACGCCGTCACCCTTTGCCGACAGTAAATTTGCCTATAAATATAACATTATAACTTCACTTTTTGTAAGCCCCAAATCCTAAGTCTGATTCTAGGGTTAGGGTAGGTGTTTTTCCAGCAACTTAGAGGGTTTCAATCACTCCATAAACATCTTGTAATGGTTTGTTGATTCTACCTTAATTCATGTCTTCAATTATCATTATTATTGCTTGTTCTTCATCAATTATGCTTGGCTAATTCACCTTGTGTTTACCTATGATTGTTTGAAACTTGTTTATAATTAAGTAGATCTCATTGTTTACTAATGAATCTAATTGGTTTAGTTTATAATTCTTGTTTCCTATTGTCTCTTGTTTAATTGATTGATTCACCTTAGGCTTAAGAAAACTGGCTAATCTCCTATACGGTAACAAGCTTGAACGTCTTAAGAAAGACAATCGGATGTGTACTACGGTTTTATTGGTTGTTTTTAATGCATAAGTGACTATTAAGGAGGCCATGATAGGATACTAAACGTGTCGTCATAGGAAGAGATAGAAGCTTATAGATTTGGGGAAGGACGTACACGCCCCCACGACTGGTATTAAGGAAAGCAACCCTTCAGTTAAAACAAGGATGTGACAATTCAGTAGGTAGAATTGGATAGCTAGCAAGGAGTAATATATCATAGGTAGATACGCTTCACTTCCCTTGTAGAACCCTAATTTAGTTTTCTTGCACATTAGTTTAATTAGTAGCATTTGGGTTAGTTGGCTAGCAACTAATTCCGCCCACTCCTCCAAAACCTGAGATTTAATTTGCTTTCTATAAAATATAAAAATACAAAAAGAATCATCCCTCACCTTTAGACCTAGTGTCTTAGCGTTCAATCCTAACGAACACTATTCCCCGAGAGAACGATCAATCCCCCGGTACTTGCCACTCACGGTCAGGTACACTGGTGGGGATTGCAAGCTTTTCAAGATCTCTTGAGAAGTAAAACCTTTTGCAAGGTTGCAAAACCACGTATCAGTTAGTAAAGGGAACAATAGAAGATAGACTCCATAAACAAAGAATTAAATACAGTATAAATTTGGGAAAAATTTTTAATAATGTACCTTACTTGTCACAAAAATTACTTTTGTGTAGCGAACAAAAAAAATAGCTTTTTGATGTACTGAACTTTCATTTTTTTGTCCTTTTTGATGTACTATTGACATTTTTGCCCCTTAAATTATTAAAAATCTAAGGGCAAAAATGTCACGAAAATACATCAAAAAGGACAAAGTCGAGTATAAGGGGTAGAAAGACTATTTTTTTTGTTCGCTACATGAAAGTAATTTTTGTGACAAGTATGATACATTATTAAAGATTTTTCTCTATAAATTTCAAATACATAATTCGTGAAAAGATTAAGGCATGAATCACAGTGTTACTGCCCTTTTCACCAATAAGATAGAAGCAAATTTCAAAATATTTTAATAATTTTAAAAAATAAAATCTTAACAGCCATCATCAATTATTTTAAATGTTCAATAATTTAATTACTAATTTCAGTTAGCCAATAAAATTGTTGTAGATTATACATAAGCGAAAACACTTTTTTAATAGACCAGACGAATAACCGTGCATAACAACGAGATTTTATAATGGTACACTTTTATAGTTGTGAGATTATTCATTTTATCAAATATAAACTACCAAAATAATAAAAAGATGTTGTAATATGATATTTTATATAAAAAAGTACGTGAGAATTTTTATAAGTTATTAGTGTCAGGATTTGATTTTTTTTTTTTTTTTTTTTTTTTGTGGAAATTTTGGGGTGAAAATTATTAAGTTAAGTATTTAATCAAGAAAACATTGTTTGAATTTTCATATAAGAATTTATGTTTGAAATAATATTTTTGGAATTAAGCATTACTCACTTTTAAGCTTTTCCGTTTTAAGGAAAAACATGCATGCTTTATTTATTTATTTTTTGAATGGCAATTATATAACAGAACTAGCAAGATGATAGACAAAACAGTTACAAGATAGAAGAAATGGTGCTACATGGATCACTAAACCATTCAATCCAACTACAAGAAGCCTTTTTCCATCTACTAAAAATCCAGTTGAACGACATTCTCTTAATCTCGTTCAGAATGAGCTCCTTTTGAGGCCGTCTTGTGTTGAATAGAACTTTGTTTCTATAGTTCCAAAGTGACCAAATGGTATAAATGACCACCACATCGAAGAAAGCCTTGAGCTTGTTTTCCAAGGGGACATGATCTGATAAAGAAACTAGGTCTTCTATGCTTGTGGTGGGGGGTATCCGAAAGCAGTCACCATGAGAAAACATCTTTTCATATGTTACGGGCAATCAAGCACGTAGCGAACAAATGAGATTTCGTCTCAATGTCAGAATTGCAAATGGGGCAAAGCATCGAGTCAAGGTCGATTTCACGTTTTTCGAGATTTTCCGTAGTGGGGAGCCTTTGATTGCATGCTTTATATGTAGTATAGATAAAAATTAAAATAGATTCTCATCTAAAAATTATTTTACTTAGTAATTTTTAGACTACTACTATCAGTCACACCATTTCACATTTCATCTCATCGTCACATCAGCTTTCTATCTTCCCTCACTCCTTCACTTTTCAGCCCTAAGAGCTTTGGTATCATAACGCAGGCAAAGGCGTTATGCCGACGTGGCATGCGCATTGTCAGCGTTACCATACCGGGTACCCTCCAAAACCAACGGTGTTCGTCTGCACTTTGGTGCAGCAACATGCGTTGTTGTGTGTGTGTATAGTTTTTTTACTTTTTTTTTCGATTTAAATGGGTTGTGTGTGTGTGTTTTTGTGTTTGTTGATTATGTTTTTAAGTGTGTGTGAGTGTGTATGTTTAAATGTGCGTGATGAGTTTATTATTATTATTATTATTATTATTATTATTATTATTATTATTATTATTATTATCTTGTTTTAATAACAAATCTTTAATACTTAATTGTGTAAGTGGGCTTTTATTTGGGATGTTGAACCGGTGAAATGCTAAAATAATTTTAGTTTTATAACCTTTTTGCTAATGTTGCTTGTATTTTTATTTAATGTATGAAAATTTTATTTTTTTTGAAAAATAGAAAATAAAATAAAATGATGCATAGGTCTCAAAAGGGTGAGTGTTAACATGTTATGGTACCTTGTGTTTTTTGAGGTGTTGGTGTTAAAGTGGGATAATGATGCGGCGCTGATGTGACACTGCAAAAGTGGTGTTAACATGTTATGATACGTTGTTCTCTAATAATCATCCCTCCATCATCTTTCATAAAAATACACATTTTATACAAATATACACCACAAAATACCATACGCACTTACAAACCAAATAATTAATAATAAAACAATAAATGGACCCACATTTGCACGTTCCCATATAATTGAGCCCCTCACCTTTCGTTATCCATTTTCTGGTTCCTCACGCGCCATTTTCTTCCTCTCACTAAGGTTCACGCGTAAGGAGGGTCTCAAACCTCCTTACGTTTAACCAGTGGCACCAGCCTATATGAAGTGATTTTTGCTCTTTACATGAGTGGACTGGGATATACATAAGGTTCGTGAGTTTCATTTTTAGTTTGCTAGTTGAGGTTGTTTGGATGGCTCTTGTCAATTGTCATGTAGGCCATGCCTTGTTTTTCTCTTTTGGCTTTCCCATTTGTTTCAATCATGGGGTTTTGTTGTGAGAGGTCCTTCTGCAACAAGTACCTTGTTTGTTGCGCGGATTCCTTTGTTGTATTTGGTTCCGTTTTTGTAAATAAATCTTGCTATTCAAAAAAAAAGAAGAAAAAAATATCGAAGTGACATGCTTAGGTTATGTTTGGCAAAAGTAGCTGTGAGCAGTAGCAGTGAGCTGTGAGCCGTAGCAGTGAGCTATAGCCACAACTCACTGCTCACAGCTTCTTAAAGAAGCATTGGAAAAATGAGCTTTCCTAAAAAATAGCAAAGCTCACCGCTCTTTTGCCAAACGAACATTAAAAATCAAAAAGCTCATTGATCACCGCTCATCGCCATAAAAAGCTTCAAAAAGCTCTGCGTCAAATATAGCCTTAGACTAGTAGTTATGGTAACCCAACCTATGACCAAATCATTTTGCCACATCAACGTTATATCAGCTTCTTTTTCCCTGACCAAAACACAATGTTATGGTGACCTTACCGATGACCCAACATTTTTTTCATTAACAATTAAAATAGATTGCATAATAATTCAAATAAAGTATAAACATTACTTAGAATGTAATTTAGTTATTGATAAATCAAAAATAACAAGTAACACAAACCTTAAGGGCTTAAATGTAAATTCATTATTGCTAAAACAAAAATAATAAGTAACACAAACATTAAGGGCTTTAATGTAAATTTATTTTTTACTTAAAAAAAAATTACTTACATAGATATCCCTTCAAAGATCAAACCACCATTGTTGTAATGTCGGAGATGTCACATCCCAAAAAGTTAAAGGCTATGTTGGAAGGTGTTTTTTATATTGTTTGGTGGTCTATTTGGGTGTTCCGCAATCGCTCTATTTTTATGATCCGCCTCCAAGACGATCGGTGATCTTTAATGATATTGTTTCTTTCTCTTTTAATTGGTGTTCTAGTAGATGTAATAAGGTTTTCTCGTGGGAGACTTGGTTAAAAAACCCTTATTTGATTTCTTTGTAATGTTTTTTCTAGCGTCTTGCTAGTTTTAAAAAAAATTTTACCGTTCAACAAAATAAAAAATTAAACTAGTATAAATATCATATCTAAAAGAAAAGAAACTAATAAAAAGCCAAAGGCAGTCGAAGATAATTCGCTTGATTTGCCGTAGCACGTTTTGGGAAAAACAATTTAAAATTTGTTTTTGGTGATAAGAATTCAATAGGAATCTTAATATAATAAATTATTCATACTAAATGCAAACACATAAAAAGTACTTATTGATTGAAAGAAGGGCAAATTGCACAAAAGTGTATCTAACTTAGTTTCAATTTTAATTTAAGATACTTTACTTTTTTTCTTCAATTTAGTGTACTCAACTTATTTTTTATTACAATGTAAGACATATAACGGGTTTCCCAGTTATCTTATAATGAAAAAATTACATGTTTCGTCCCTATAGTTTATCTCAAATAACACTCGTAGTCCCCATTTCATTTTAATTATGGGGGACATACGTTTTAGTCCATTTATATACGCTTTCATACATTTTGTCTAATTTTTTACGTTTTCATCAGTTTTTACGTTTTCGATTGTTTTTTTTACGTTTTCGATCGTTTTTTATGTTTTCATCTGTTTTCAAAAGTTTTCGCCCGTCTTCTTAAGTTTTCGTCCACTTTTTTACATTTTCGTTCGCTGTTTTACGTTTTTGTCTTTTTTTATGTTTTCGTTCATCTTTTTACGTTTTCGTCTGTTTTTTACGTTTTCGACCATGTTTTAACGTTTCCGTCCGTTTTTTTACGTTTTTGTCAGGTTTTTATTTTATTTTATTTTTTTTAATGTTTTTGTCCATTTTTTACGTTTTCATCTGTTTTCTTATGTTTTCACCCGTTTCTTACGCTTTCATCCGCTTTCTTACATTTCATTCATTTTTTACGTTTTTGTCCGCTTTTTTACGTTTTTGTTCACTTTTTTTTTTTTTTTTTTTTTTTTTTTTTTTTTTTTTTTTTTTTTTTTTTTTTTTTTTTTTTTTTTTTTTTTTTTTTTTTTTTTTTGTTTTTTTTTTTTTTTTTTTTTGTTTTTTTTTTTTTTCTTTTTTTTTTTCTTTTTTTTCTTTTTTTTTATGTTTTTTTTTTTTTNTTTTTTTTCGTTTTCATCCATTTTTTTACGTTTCCGTCTCTTTTACGTTTTCGTCTATTTTTTTACGTATTCAGCCATTTTTTACGTTTTTGTCCGTTTTTTTTACGTTTTCATCCGTTTTCTTGTGTTTTCTACCTACACATACGTTTTCATCATTTTTTAACGTTTTATTCAATTTCTATATGTTTTCATCAGTTTTTATACGAACAAAAACGGATAAAAACAGACGAAAACGTAAAAAATGGACGAAAATGTAAAAAATGAACGAATACATAAAAAAAAGGACGAAAACGTAAAAACAGACGAAAACGTAAAAAACAGACAAAAATGTAAAAAGATGGATGAAAACATAAAATAAGACAAAAACGTAAAACAGCGAACGAAAATGTAAAAAAGTGGACGAAAATGTAAAAAAATGGACGGAAACGTTAAAACATGGACGAAAAGGTAAAAAAAACAAACGAAAACGTAAAAAGATGGACAAAAAGGTAAAAAAGACAAAAACGTAACAAAGCAAACGAAAATATAAAAAAGCGGACGAAAACTTAAGAAGGCGGGCGAAAACTTTAGAAAACGGATGAAAACGTAAAGGGCAAATTACCTGAAAATGTATTTAACTTGCCACTTTTTACCATTGTATGTAACCTTCTTTTTTTTCCAATCTGTCAATGAACTTGCAAAATCCGTTCATTGCGTGTAGCGGTGACCTGTTTGACCTGCTGAGGCAGGTTAAGCTAACGATCGTTAGGTTTATCATTGCAATGTTAGTCCTTTAGACTAACGATCGTTAATCATGGCTACATACAATGACAAAAAGTAACAAGTTAGATGACTTTTATTATTTTTAAAATTTATGTACGTTTTTTACACATTTTTATACACGTTTTTATACACATTTTTATACACGTTTATACACACGTTTTTATACACGTTTTTATGCATGTTTTTATACGGATTTTTATACACACATTTGTATACACGTTTTTATGCACGTTTTTATACACATGTTTTTTATACACACATTTTTATGCTGGTTTTACACACTTTTTTAAAATGTTTCAATACATACATTTTTATACACACATTTACACACGTTTTTATACACACGTCTTTATACACACATTTCTATACGTTTTTATACACACGTTTTTATGCACGTTTTTATACACACGTTTCTATACACACTTTTATTTTAACTTTTTTACACTTCTAATTTAACCTTGTACACTTTTTTACACGTTTTTATATACGTTTTTACACACGTTTATATACACACTTTTAATTCAACTTTTTTACACGTTTTTTACACACGTTTGTAACACCCCCAAAATTATAGATTCGCGGAAGCATACATGCATTTTGGGTGCTACTAAATCAATATCACAACACAAGATACATAAAGAACGGGATAAAAATCCGTTTCGAATTTGTTACCAAAACAAGTCAATTGTTATACATAAGTTTTGTTTTGAATAAACACAAGGCCCGATTACATGTTGGTCCCCAAAGTTTTCAGAGTACGCTTAAGTAAAAACACATCAGTTTATTATGACCATTGCCATGCCCTGCCTTCAACACAAACATACTTTAAGGACCACACATTTTTATACACGTTTATACACACGTTTTTATACACGTTTTTATGCATGTTTTTATACGGATTTTTATACACACATTTGTATACACGTTTTTATGCACGTTTTTATACACATGTTTTTTATACACACATGTTTTTTACGATCGTTACCAAAACAAGTCAATTGTTATACATAAGTTTTGTTTTGAATAAACACAAGGCCCGATTACATGTTGGTCCCCAAAGTTTTCAGAGTACGCTTAAGTAAAAACACATCAATTTATTATGACCATTGCCATGCCCTGCCTTCAACACAAACATACTTTAAGCACCTGAAAAACATGCTAAAAGTCGGCTAACGCCGGTGAGTCTATAGGTTTAAAGTAAATAACACATATGGACCGTAGCAATAATCAGCAAGTATACACTAATTCTGTATGCAACACTAAGCTCAACCACCGAACTAGACAAGCTTGCTAGAAAGCATAAATATAACAAAGTGCCCGCGAGTGATAATCCTAAACCACTCGGCAAAGGTCGTCATGGAATATATCATAGGTAGATACGCTTCACTTCCCTTGTAGAACCCTAATTTAGTTTTCTTGCACATTAGTTTAATTAGTAGCATTTGGGTTAGTTGGCTAGCAACTAATTCCGCCCACTCCTCCAAAACCTGAGATTTAATTTGCTTTCTATAAAATATAAAAATACAAAAAGAATCATCCCTCACCTTTAGACCTAGTGACTTAGCGTTCAATCCTAACGAACATTATTCCTCGAGAGAACGATCAATCCCCCGGTACTTGCCACTCACGGTCATGTACACTGCATGGTGGAGATTGCAAGCTTTTCAAGATCTCTTGAGAAGTAAAACCTTTTGCAAGGTTGCAAAACCACGTATCAGTTAGTAAAGAGAACAATAGAAGATAGACTCCATAAACAGAGAATTAAATACAGTATAAATTTGGGAAAATTTTTTAATAATGTACCATACTTGTCACAAAAATTACTTTTGTGTAGCGAACAAAAAAAATAGCTTTTTGATGTACTGAACTTTCATTTTTTTGGCCTTTTTGATGTACTATTGACATTTTTGCCCCTCAAATTATTAAAAATCCAAGGGCAAAAATGTCACGAAAATACAT
>LBNU01002500.1:2216-14960 GCA_014162995.1 Artemisia annua
CTTTTGGAACGAAATTCATGAAGCATTCAACGAGCGAACTACCGGTGAGCCTCGTACCAAAAATATGCTAACCGGTAAATGGTCGAGGCTAAATGGCGACTGCCAAAAATTTAATGCTATTTATAAGCATATTGGCCGTCGCAGTGGTGAAAATGATCATGATCAAATCGATAATGCAAAAAAGAGCTTTGATGAACGCTTTGGTTCGAGGGGTTTCAATTATGAACATGTTTGGGATGTTTTGAAGCATTATCCGAAATGGGACGCTGAAGATCCCTTAGACGTTACAAATCTTGATGACATATTCGGGCCGGAAAAGCGACCTCGTCCTGAAAGAACCACGAGACGACCTGGAAAGAAACAAAAGTCAGAAACGTCGAGCGCGGCGAGCTCCGGTGGGAGTCAAACAAGTACTTTTTCGGGACAACTATCCGAAAAGTTTATGCATACAAAAGACGCTCAACTCGCTATGTTGGAGGTGAAGAAGGCGAAAGAACAAAAGGCGTTGGAGAAGGAGGCAAGAATGTTGGAGATGCAGGAAATGCAGTTGCTCATGTTGGATGCGGATTCGGTTGCTGACGAGAGAAAAGCAAGGATTATTCGCAAAAGACAAGAGTTGATAGCAAAGAAATACGATGCTCTCGCTCTAGACGACGACGACGAGGAATAAAATGTTTTACTTTTTTTTTATTAATAGTATTATGTGTTGTTTTTTTTATTCTCGTATCGTTTGTTTTTATTTTCGTATCGTTTTTTTTTCTCGTATCGTATTGTAACGTTTTAATTTGAATGAAATAAAATTAGTGTGTTTTATTATTTTTATTAATTAGTTAAATGAATTTAATTTATTTGTTGAAATAAATTTTAAAAAAAAAAGTGTAAGTGGTGGGGCCCAAATGAAGAAGTTGAGGTTAGTTGTGAGTGAGGAGGGGGTTAGTTGTGAAGAGGTGTGGGGATGATGTGGCAAGAGTGGGGCCCAAACGAAGAGGCAAGCCAATGAAAATTTTGTTTCAAGCTTACGAGTTGTGTGTATTGCGGATGGCTACGCAACAACGTGGGGGCTAGAAGATCCGTGTTAGAAGCAAGCATAATTGCGAAATGACTTGTGTTATGTCAGCGATGTCGCTAGTAATCTAACATAATTTGATAAAGTTAATGCATATAAAACCTCCGATGTGTGATTTTGTGGTCTTTAACCAAGTCAACCTGGACTCGATGGCCACCTGTTTGCGTGTATGTTNTTGTTTCAAGCTTACGAGTTGTGTGTATTGCGGATGGCTACGCAACAACGTGGGGGCTAGAAGATCCGTGTTAGAAGCAAGCATAATTGCGAAATGACTTGTGTTATGTCAGCGATGTCGCTAGTAATCTAACATAATTTGATAAAGTTAATGCATATAAAACCTCCGATGTGTGATTTTGTGGTCTTTAACCAAGTCAACCTGGACTCGATGGCCACCTGTTTGCGTGTATGTTTTATTTACCGTATATAGTGTTTTAGAAAGTTCATAAATATTGCCACCTTTAATCCCGAATGTAGTATTAGAGCATCCACTATGGAAGTTTAAGAATAGGTCTATATACTTATGAAGAGGTCCAAGAATTTTTATACCATAGTGAGAAACCATTTCATGCCTAGGTGGCATGAAAAGGTCTAGGATCTTGGAGAGGTCCAAAAAATGTTTATTTCAACTAAATAATAAATGACATTCAAATGTTAGAGCAATTTTATAAACCTCAAAAGGTTTATCCATAGTAGGAAAAGGTTCATAACATAAAAAGTTTTAAAAATTAATGACATTATAAGATGTGGCAATTTTATAAACCTTTAATAGGTTCATCCATAGTGGATGCCCTTAGTAACTACTCTTGAATTCTTCATTCTAAGACAAAAAGAGTTTTTGAAGCTAAGTAATTTTTTGTTGACACCTTGAATTCTAGTTTATATAAGATTATAATCAGTCTTATGAAACTATATATGAACATGATATTTGCTGTGAAAAAAAAAAGGACAATAATTGGTTGTTTGTTATTTTTCTTTTTTTGTTACAAATAATGCAAGATGTTGTGGAAATTTATTTTATCTGTTTTGGTGTAAATTTTCCATCATCCCTTAGGATGTCACTCTTAATTTCATGTCACTGGGACCATATTTTCCTTTTAAAACTCTTAGAACTTCTTGCTAGATCTTTTCAGTGAAATATCGTTCTAAGAGAAAAGAAAAAAAGAAATAACTTGTGAAATATGGATTCAAGCTTATTATTCACTTTTTGTACGTTTAATTGTACAGACATATACCTACGTCTAGTCTATTGTATATCATACAAAGTATATCAAACAAATTAGACAAAGATCAAGTGTATAATAGTAATATTTATAAAACTTAAGAACTTTGACATACAGATATCTTGGTCTCAGCCATTAATTAAAAAGGGTTTGATAACAATTTCAAAAACTGATCAAACATTTATTATAATAAACATAATTAACAACCAAAACATACAATTTTTGACATGATTTGCACCACAACCGCAACCTGAGAACAGCCTCCACCGCCGCCACTGCAACCACCGCCACCAACCCCACCACTATGCTCACCAACGTGGGCCACTCGAGCAAGAAATTTTGAGTTCTGAACTTGTTGTACGTAGAAATTTCTTCCCAAACTTGTACGAAAAAGTGAGAGAAGCTCCAGGTAATTCCACCTTCCCATTAACAATTGGATAACTAACTACCTGACTCTCTTTCCCTTCTTTTGTTATACCTTCCATTAGGTCTTTTATCGGCACACATACTTTACCCAATGTTTTACTGAAAAACATCCATTTGACCCTCTTAATCCTGATTAAAAGATTAAGGCGGTCTTCTAGGCCCGCGGCCTCATCAATAGTGAACAGAACGGGAAAAGTCCGTGTGAGTTCTGATTTGCCTGTGTTTCTGAGAACCGGTGTAATTTGGAGCTTCTTACCACCAGTATCACGCACATAAACGTTGTATTTGCCGAGGGATTTAAGACCCTCTGCGGAGATGATTGTAAATTCTAGAGTTCTGCGCTCCATGATTGAAAAGGTGTTGGACTAAAATGTATGGAGTGATCAAATATCTTGTATTTATAGCACGTAAGAAATTATGTGCTTTCTGTGGGTAAATCATGTATTTATACTACGTAGTTTATGAAATATGATTTGCAATTGTATTAAAAAGCTCATTTTTTTTGTAAACGGTTTTAACACGGTGAATATATTACTCCAAAAAAAGTTAAGTACATGTGATGTAAGTGAATCTCGCATCTCAGCCCGTTACATAGGCGGTAAAGCTTATATAACAAGATATAACAACTCCTATCAAAGAAAATAAACCACTAATCACTAGATTACATTTGAACCATAAAGATATCAAATATAAACTAACGTCTAAATTGACCCTCTAAGATTAATATCTAATGCTTCACAAAATGCAAGTTGTTATTTGGTAAAAACTTCATTCTCATAATTGTCATAGATGTCATAATGATGCGTGGGTTTTGCAACCTTCGCAATTAGGTTTTACCTCTCAAGGGATCTTGAGAAGCTTACAACCCCCACCAGGCAGTGTACCTGACCGATGTAGTATAGTGAAGTGGCAAGTACCGGGGGATTGATCGTTCTCTCGGGGAATAGTGTCGTTAGGATTGAAAACTACTCTAATTTAGGTCTTAGGGTTTAGGGATGATTCTTTTTGTATTTTTTTAAAATTTATAAAAGCAAGTAAAATCTCGGGTATTTGGAAGAGTGGGCGGAATTAGTTGCTAGTCAACTAACCCAAATAACTACTTATGCAAATAAAATAAAATAACAGGAAAAAGTAAAATTGTTGTGAAACTTATATGAGAGAAAAATGTGTTTACTTAGATTTCCTTACTCCCTAGCTATCTTTTACCGGTTGATTGGTTTGTTGTAATTGTGTAGATGACGGGTTGTATTCCTTTAAACCATTCGTAGGGCTGTGTACGATCTCCCTAACTCTATAAGCTCCTACTTCACTCCTATGTCGAGCCGACTAAAAGCTCATAACATGGGATCACTAGAATTCGCTTAAGCATTAAACACAACCATATAATCGTAGTACACATCCGATTCATGTTTCTTAAGACTTTCAAGCAAGTTACCGTATAGGAGGTTAGCCAGTTTTCTTAAGCCTAACATCGACTTCACCCACCCACAACAATCACAAACAAACCAACAACATGTAATCAATAGCTAGGTTTCATTAGATCCAAGCAAACACAAGAAAAACCTAGCCTAGCATGTTAAAGTAAAGACAAGCATAAGATATAATCAAACAACGCATAGACATATTGATTGATTTGAAAGGAGACTTATCTTTAATGGAACAGCNACAATCTGATGGCGTCACGTTTTAGAGTGTGACGCCGTCACCTCGCCGCCAAAACTCTCTCGGATTGCTCAGATCTACTCTTGACACCGTCCCCCTTTAAATGTCTCTGGGCCGTCTCCCTTTGAACTATAACGTGACGGCCTACTCCCATTTACACGTGATGCCGTCACGTGTAATTCTTCCAAAATCTTTCTGGGGCGTCTAGTGTAAAAATTATCCACCTCTTTGTCAAAGCGTGACGCCGTCACCTCGTAAAGAGTGACACCGTCAGGTACTGTTTTCAGCTTGGTTTTGAGACTTTGTTGTTTTCTTCACTTTTATGCTCCAAAAACGTCCAAAATGCTTCATTTTCCAAATTTTCTCTCCAAAGTACCTAAACTGACAAAAGGAACGATTTAAGGCAATATTTGATCAAATAATTACAGATTAGGGCTTAAATGACCCCCTAAAAGCGTAACACTTTTCGCCTTACACTTGAGGTTTGCTTGTCCTCAAGCAAATGCGCTTTTATTCCAATCAAAATATGAGCTAGGGGTCATTTAATACTAACATAAAAGTAATTACAACAAATGATCATTCCACCTTAGTCATAACAAGCACGAAAATCATACACTAGCACCTCACAAATAGTGTTTGGATACTCTCATCTTTCGGGTGTTATAAACCTATATAACTAAATGGAAATGAAAGAAATATCACTCACTACCTGTCATAGCAAATAGATTACCATAGGCTTGGGAAAGAATCAAAAACCTCCACCACTAGGCGTAAGCACCTAAGATAAACTATCAAAGAGGACTTTTCAAGAGTTGTAACGTTAGGTGTAGGGATATGATAAACACGGTTTTGTTGGAATAAAGGGTATTTTTAGTGGTGGCGAGTTAATTATCTTGATCAAATACATGCACAATGCGGCGTTGCTAAGCCAAGACTCGACTCGACTTAAGCTAAAAAGAAAAAAACAAAAACATAAATAAAGATAAAATGAAACGGGATGGTAGTCCGTATGTTTTTTCTACTNCATTTTTCGTCTCATCAACTATCCAAAATAATACATCATAGGGGTCTCGGTTCTCCCCTTACACTTGAACTTTTACATACTTTACAATAAACTATTCTAATGACTCGAGTTAAGATAATTGAAAAACATGGAGTACTTTAAAATATTAACGCACATATGGGGGTAATAATTGACTTCTTCCCCATTACTCCATTACATTAGTACTTTACCCATGAGTCCCAATCGTCCCAAAAGAACATGTGCAAGGATATGACTCGACTTAGCAACAATGTAATCAATAAGACAATTAACTAAGGGTTTAAACAAATGTTGTCACAATAATGCACTAAAGATGAGTGCATACAAGGTAGGCTAAGGCGATTTGGGTGTACATTTGGGGGTGGATCGTAAACAAATCCTTCCTTTAAGTAAGATGCTTAAAGTTAGAAATGAAAAGATAGGCTCTGAGGGGTGTACTAGGGGTATCGTGTACTAAAAATAAGTACATCGCTAAGGTGTGGGAGAATTACTTGACCAATGAAGTCAATGTAATTATAATACGGGTGTAAAACATGGGTTATCCTAATGCCTCTTATCATGTAGTAAATCTAACTACAAGAATGTAGTCTCACTTGTGGATTTGGGATGGTCACTAACGCAAGTTCTAGAATCTATAAACTACCGGTACACACACAATCACCAACAATGAATGCTTTTCCTACCAATTCTAGGGGTGAACCTCACATATTTGGGAGTTAATTTTGAGTGGTACGGTTTTTGTGCTAGTCATACAATTCCCTATCCATGAGACGGTTATTATGCCTAAAGTTTCACTCCTATAAGTTGTAAAAAATTTAAATTTGACGCTAAAATTGCCCTAACAAATATTTCTCTCAGTTTTATTACACATCTACCATTAAACAAAACAAAAAACAAACGTAATAGCATCTTCTAAGGTGTCTTCATTTACCCCCTTACACTTAAACCGAACATTGTCCCCAGTGTTCACATAAAAGATGTAAAAGTAGAGAAAATGAAAGAATGAAACAAACACTCCCCTGATTCGTTTGATGTGGATCGTGTGGTAACATGGTTAGATCTTCTTCCATGATGATGTAAAAGCTCCAAGATCAAAGCGACGCCAAAAGCTTGATGTCATGAACTTGATTCCATGTTCATCTTCTTGTCCAATGTAACCTGTTAAACCTGAGAAAACATATAGGCAAACCTTGCATAAAATCGGCGGCAAAATCTATATAAGGATATAATGCTTGTAGAATGAAAGTTTTGCAGATTCCTGGAATTAAAGATGCAGTAATTTTTATAATCCGGCAGAAAAACTAAATTTTAAAAACTTTTTCTAGAATCAGTACCTGACGCCGTCAGCTTATAAAGGCTGGTGCCGTCAGAATTGATCTGACAGAATTCTTATGTTTAGTTTCTAGAAAATTTCTGGAAAACAATTACCTTAATTCCTGGAATCTTGCAAAATTTCATTATGATTCGATACAAGCATTTGACTCAAACAAATACTAATATGTATGTTCATTTTATATCGCTATAATTCATGTCCAATTCATTCTTATAAACAAATTTAGATTTCCCTTACACTTATCTTTTGCAAAATACCTTTATATGTAGTTAAGATAAAGTTAAAAACAAAATAAAGCATTTTCACAATTTAATTTGAAACATGAATTATTAGAGATAAAAATAAAACATACATACGGAAATAAATAAAATCAAAAAAGCAAACAAACAAAACAAATAAAGCTTGGGTTGCCTCCCAAGAAGCGCTTTTCTTTATTAACGAGTCTTGTAGCTAGACTCAAAGTCATTCTATTACGTGACCTCATCGTTGGTCACGGTTTCTAGGTCAGGCTCAGATTCCTCATCGGAATTACCCTCATAGTAAAGATACTTAGAGTCTTCAAAGTTACAGATGTCCTCTTGATATTTGGAACTAAGTTTATCAACACCTTCAAAGAATCCTCGTGACAGATCAAAAGTGTTTCTACACCCCCTCCTAACATCATCATCGCTTAGTATAAGTTGGGATCCAAGCTTATCAAGTGTCTCACAATCCGTATCATTGAAATCTCTCATTTTATACGGAGTCTGATATGAGATCCTCTTAATCCCATTGGTGAAGGTCATGATTCCATTGTGTTCATCTACCGCCAAGTTGGTGATCTCGAAAAAGGGTGCCCCGAACACAATTTGCGACAACCTTGGGTCGACGTAATCTTCAATGTCATCGACTATTGTAAAGCTTAGCACGAATGTCATATTACCCACAAACACGTGCATATCCTCATCAATGCCAATGATATCTTCTCCCCTATACGTCATCCCCCGTCTACAAATATTATTATATTGAAACAAAGACAAAATGTTTTTGGGTGAACATGTGTCAATGTAAACATTATAAAAATGCTTGCGACCTATCATATGTCGCTTTATCTTCCCTCGCCTTCTTCCTTGTAACTCCTTTGTCTTACCAACCGGCAGTGGTTGGTATTCATATACTTCTTCATTACCTCCCCGAAAGATTACTTTCCTGACACCATCAGTAAATAACGCACTATTATCGCTCTCATCTAGTATTACTCCCATTGTTTTTACGAATGGTTTTCCCAAGACCAGGTGAGTTAATGTGGGGTTAATGATCGAGTCCATGTCATTGATTATAGTGAGTTCAATGTTATAGATGAATTTCCCAATCATAACAGGTATTCTTCTGATTATCCCAACGAAATTGAATACCTTATACGTGAGTTGCTCAGTGAAAGCTTCGTTGTACAAGGAAAAGGAGATTGCATTCATCGGGAAGTTGGGGTCCACATAGGCATTGGTTATAGTCTTTTTCCTAGTGGTGCAGGAGACCTTAAAAACATCGTGGTCGTCTTCCTCTATTCTATTCCTGAACCCAATGGAGAGTCTTGCCGTCCCTTTCTCAAGTTCCTCCATAAGGGAGCTATCAATTAATCCTTGGGATTCTTGGGGCTCCTTGAGCACCTTATCTGTTTCCTCCTTATCTCTTGTCTCTTGAGTGGACGAGTTCCTAGTCAGATCCAAAGGATTCTTCGTCTCATCGTGGTCACCCTTGAGGATGTCGCCTTCAACCTCACTATCCTCTCTACTCGTTTGCTGTTGATTCGTATCGGTTCTAGGCGTAGGTATTGTGGTAATGGTGTTCACGAAGTGGGTTGGTGTAAGGTAGGTAGAGGGTTCCCTAATTTCTTTCCTATCCGGTGACATGTGTTTGAAGAGTTTGCTAGGGCTCTTAATTTTCACAGATGAAGGCGGTTGACTTAGGACGGTGACGGACTTGACTTCTTCGGCTCGCGTTAATTCACTAGCAATGCGATCATTCATAACATTTAACAGGTTACCAACCTTGTTATTCATGTCGACTTGCTGTTGTCTGAATTGATTCTCGAGTTTTGAGAGCTTTGTTTCCTGAGAGAGAATGAATTTTCGCAGAGTTTCCTCAGGGCTTTGCTCAGGCGTACTTAAAGGGGGGTGATGCTCAGACCATGTAAGTGGGGGAGAGTCATTGAACGATACACTACGAGTTCGGCTCCAACTGAAATTTGGTTTATCTTTCCATGCCTCATAACTCTCGTTGAGTCCTTTAGGGTCCTGATTAACAATGGGCCATTTTTCCCTTGCCTTGTCAATGCGTGAGGACGCGAATTCCTTAAAGGCTTCTTTGGGAAGTTCCATGCAGTTATGAGTGTCGTGAGGACCATTGCATAATCTGCATGAGGAAGTAACTTTATTCACTTGGCTTGAAGGTTCAGGAGCTTCGTAGGATTTCATTAGATACTTGACTTGGTCCTCAAGTTCCTTGATCCTACGGTCGGAAGTGCTTGAATTATTCAAAGGCAAAGATATTGCCTTGACCGTTTTGTTCAAATCACGGGGATCATTCCAACTTTCGTTGTCATAGAGAGCAAGATCTTCTATGAGTTCCCATGATTGTTCCGCACTTAGATCACGTAGCTTGCCACCGGCCGCTTGGTCAATGGTTTGCTTCGTGGGGATATTGATATGGTCATAGAAAATTTGGACTGAGCCAAAGGTCTATGCCATGGTGAGGGACTTTTTGGAGTAAGCCCTTGAAAAGAGTCCATGCCTCATGGAGGGTTTCGCCTTGACGTTGTTGGAACATCAAGATGTCATTCCTTAGCTTTGTGGTTTTCCCCGGTGGGAAAAATTGAGCAAGGAAGCGAGTGGTAAGATCATCCCAAGAGGTGATGGATCNATTGAGCAAGGAAGCGAGTGGTGAGATCATCCCAAGAGGTGATGGATCCTTCGGGTAGACATTCTAGCCATTGACTAGCTTGGTCTCGCAGAGAGAATTGGAAGAGACGTAATCAGGTAGTCTCTCGAGTGGTAACATCAAGGTCTATGGAATCTACGATATTAAGAAAGTCCTTGAGATGTTGATTTGGATCTTCGGAACGAAGTCCATGGAATGCACATCCGCTTTGCACCAACTGGATGGTGTCGGATCGCAATGGATATACATTAGCTCCTTGGGTGAGCTCAATGGTGTTTCAATAGCCTTGGTGGCTAGGACGGGAGTATTCTCCTAAAGTACGGGCTCTAGGAGGTGGGTTTGGTTGGGGTATGTTATGTTGCGGTGGGTTGTTGGGATCAAGGATATTACCACCTTCCATGATGTTGGATGGTAATGGTTACGAATAAAGACACAAAGAAAAAAGATAGACTAAAGAAAACCTAGAAAAAAAATCTCGCTAGAAAGGAATCTAATGAGTAGACCTAAGTAAAAATAAAATTTTCAACCTAAGCAATAACTATTCCCCGGCAACGGCGCCAAAAACTTGATGCGTGGGTTTTGCAACCTTCGCAATTAGGTTTTACCTCTCAAGGGATCTTGAGAAGCTTACAACCCCCACCAGGCAGTGTACCTGACCGATGTAGTATAGTGAAGTGGCAAGTACCGGGGGATTGATCGTTCTCTCGGGGAATAGTGTCGTTAGGATTGAAAACTACTCTAATTTAGGTCTAAGGGTTGAGGGATGATTCTTTTGTATTTTTTTTTTAATTTATAAAAGCAAGTAAAATCTCGGGTATTTGGAAGAGTGGGCGGAATTAGTTGTTAGTCAACTAACCCAAATAACTACTTATGCAAATAAAATAAAATAACAGGAAAAAGTAAAATTGTTGTGAAACTTATATGAGAGAAAAATGTGTTTACTTAGATTTCCTTACTCCCTAGCTATCTTTTACCGGTTGATTGGTTTGCTGTAATTGTGTAGATGACGGGTTGTATTCCTTTAAACCATTCGTAGGGTCGTGTACGATCTTCCCTAACTTTATAAGCTCCTACTTCACTCCTATGTCGAGCCGACTAAAAGCTCCTAACATGGGATCACTAGAATTCGCTTATGCATTAAACACAAATATATAATCGTAGTACACATCCGATTCATGTTTCTTAAGACGTTCAAGCAAGTTACCGTATAGGAGGTTAGCCAGTTTTCTTAAGCCTAACATCGACTTCACCCTGATGTGGTATTTTTTTTAAGTACGTTTTCCAAAGAATATTCTAAAGAATATTCTCGGGTCGTTTCGAGGAAAGCTTGACGGCGAGTGTGACGAATAATCCTCTCGGGATTAGATAACGGTGATAAAAGTTCTTCCGAAGAAGAACGGGTGGTCATACACCACAACGTAACACGAATGAAAAATCAAAAATCAAAAACAAAGAATCTAAAATCAAAAATGAAATTTTTTTTTAAAAAAAAATCTTTTTGTATTTTATCAAAGTAAACTAAAAATGAAAATCTTTTTGTCTTTTTCTTTTTATATTTTTTTTCTTTTGTTTTTCTTTATTAAAAACGCTTCGTCAAATGCCTCCCTTTCGCTTTATGGGCTAATTATTCTTCTAAAGTACGGGCTCTAGGAGGTGGGTTTGGTTGGGGTATGTTATGTTGCGGTGGGTTGTTGGGATCAAGGATATTACCACCTTCCATGATGTTAGATGGTAATGGTTACGAACAAAGACACGAAGAAAAAAGATAGACTAAAGAAAACCTAGAAAAAAAATCTCGCTAGAAAGGAATCTAATGAGTAGACCTAAGTAAAAATAAAATTTTCAACCTAAGCAATAACTATTCCCCGGCAACGGCGCCAAAAACTTGATGCGCGGGTTTTGCAACCTTCGCAATTAGGTTTTACCTCTCAAGGAATCTTGAGAAGCTTACAACCCCCACCAGGCAGTGTACCTGACCGATGTAGTATAGTGAAGTGGCAAGTACCGGGGGATTGATCGTTCTCTCGGGGAATAGTGTCGTTAGGATTGAAAACTACTCTAGTTTAGGTCTAAGGGTTGAGGGATGATTCTTTTTATATTTTTTTTATAATTTATAAAAGCAAGTAAAATCTCAGGTATTTGGAAGAGTGGGCGGAATTAGTTGCTAGTCAACTAACCTAAATAACTACTTATGCAAATAAAATAAAATAACAGGAAAAAGTAAAATTGTTGTGAAACTTATATGAGAGAAAAATGTGTTTACTTAGATTTCCTTACTCCCTAGCTATCTTTCACCAGTTGATTGGTTTGTTGTAATTGTGTAGATGACGGGTTGTATTCCTTTAAACCATTCATAGGGCCGTGTACGATCTTCCCTAACTCTATAAGCTCCTACTTCACTCCTATGTCGAGCCGACTAAAAGCTCCTAACATGGGATCACTAGAATTCGCTTAAGCATTAAACACAACCATATAATCGTAGTACACATCCGATTCATGTTTCTTAAGACTTTCAAGCAAGTTACCGTATAGGAGGTTAGCCAGTTTTCTTAAGCCTAACATCGACTTCACCCACCCACAACAATCACAAACAAAACAACAACATGTAATCAATAGCTAGGTTTCATTAGATCTAAGTAAACAAAAGAAAAACCTAGCCTAGCATGTTAAAGTAAAGACAAGCATAAGATATAATCAAACAACACATAGACATATTAATTGATTTGAAAGGAGACTTATCTTTAATTTAACATCAAGGTCTCAAGGGTGAAAAACCCCTGAAAATACAGTGTTTTACGAACTAGGGTTTATCCCTAAAGTTCTCTCAAAAGTTGCACACCTAATGAATGAAAATTAGACGAATATATATATATTTTTTACAATCTGACGGCGTCACGTTTTAGAGCGTGACGCCGTCACCTCGCCGCCAAAACTCTCTCGGATTGCTCAGATCTACTCTTGACGCCGTCCCCCTTTAAATGTCTCTGGGCCGTCTCCCTTTGAGCTATAACGTGACGGCCTACTCCCATTTACACGTGACGCCGTCACGTGTAATTCTTCCAAAATCTTTCTGGGGCGT
>LBNU01002500.1:15083-40048 GCA_014162995.1 Artemisia annua
AAGGAGACTTATCTTTAATTTAACATCAAGGTCTCAAGGGTGAAAAACCCCTGAAAATACAGTGTTTTACGAACTAGGGTTTATCCCTAAAGTTCTCTCAAAAGTTGCACACCTAATGAATGAAAATTAGACGAATATATATATATTTTTACAATCTGACGGCGTCACGTTTTAGAGCGTGACGCCGTCACCTCGCCGCCAAAACTCTCTCGGATTGCTCAGATCTACTCTTGACGCCGTCCCCCTTTAAATGTCTCTGGGCCGTTTCCCTTTGAGCTATAACGTGACGGCCTACTCCCATTTACACGTGACGCCATCACGTGTAATTCTTCCAAAATATTTATGGGGCGTCTAGTGTAAAAATCATCCACCTCTTTGTCAAAGCGTGACGCCGTCACCTCGTAAAGAGTGACGCCGTCAGGTACTGTTTTCAGCTTGGTTTTGAGACTTTGTCATTTTCTTCACTTTTATGTTCCAAAAATGTCCAAAATGCTTCCTTTACAAAATTTTCTCTCCAAAGTACCTAAAATGACAAAAGGAACGATTTAAGGTAATATTTGATCAAATAGTTACGGATTAGGGCTTAAATGACCCCCTAAAAGCGTAACACTTTTCGCCTCATCACATAATCTTCATCCTCAAATAAACTTTGATCATTTGCACCTCCACTAGCAATGAAATGAGCAGTCTCATTGTAAATCTCATCAATATCACTACCACTCTCTTCCACGCCCTTTGTCGCATCCTCAGCGGTATTACCCACATTTCCAGGAATTGAAGTACCTACATTCTTGAATATCTTATCATTTTCCTTCGATGCTTCAAACAAATTCCTTAAAGTAACCAAATTTATATCATCCGAATTCCAAGTCCCTTAGTGCTAGAACTTGAGGCCATATTAGTGGTATCATTTTTCAAATTCGTAGCCTCATTCTTTCTCTCACTTCCTTGCTTCTTGGACGTCCAAGATGTAACAACCCACAAAATCTCATCACTATCATTCTCATTTCAAATACCTATAGTAGGTATTTCACAGGTAAATTTTTGCTTTTTATATGCATTCATTACTTGCATGACTCTCTAGACTTGCCCACGTATCCTCACAAGCCAAATAACTCAACTCTCACACACTATAAACCCCTAGTATGTCAAGCATAAGATCACAACAACACCATAATAAGTAATTTACCAATCTAACACACTAAACTTACCACAAAACCATAACAAACCCTAAACAAACCCTAATTAAGTCTATGTGCTTACAAAACCCTATATGCTTAGTTAAACTAGTTTGAAAGTGTCCAAGGCTTAATTATGAGTTACCTTAGGAACATTAGGATACCTTAGGACTATTAGGCATTAGTACAACCCTTTAGAACTTAGGTACAAGTCCCTTAAGCACAAAACCATAACTAAGTCATAACCTCCTAGAATTAGGTCTAGACTATCTCAGAACTTCACCATAGGTCACCACCACTTAGTGTAAGCCTCTTAGGACCTAGAATTAGTTATTAGAGACTAATAGGACACTAATCTAGGCACAAAACCCTAGGATAAACCCTAATCACCTACTAAACACAAATAGGTCATTTAGGTTACAAAACTAGGTCAAACCTTCCCAAATCTTTCCCATAAGTTACCACCACTTAGTACAAACCCATTAGAACTTAGAATTAGTTACTAAACACTCTTAGGAACCTAAATTAGGCACAAAATCCTAGGCAAAACCCTAAACTCACTCTAGGCAAAACTAGGTTAGAAATAGACCTAAACCTTAGAACTAGGCTACTATAGTACCTCAAATCTTACAACCAAGCACCCTAGCACCTTACTCTAACCAAACTAGCACCCTAACACCTTACAAGCACCCACACAAGTAGGTGCATCACCTACTTGTCTAAACCATCACTAATCACCACTAATCACCACTAATCCACCACTAATCACCCTAAACCATCCCTAAACATCCCTAGCAGCTTACAAGCACCTCTAAGCTAGCAAGCAAGGTGGTGCATCACCACCTTGTCACCTTCTTCCCCAAACCGCCTCCATCAGCCTCTTACCACCACAACCGGCCTATCTCAGCCCCCTAGCTACTCCATAGCTGCTCCTTGTTATCTCCTAGACCTAACACATCACCCTCTAGCCTTGCTTAGTCGACCTCCCCCCTCCTCGACACCTAGCAGCACCATGCGTGCTCGCTACTCCATACGCACCTATAAATACCCCTCCCCTCCTCTCCATTTCATTCCACACCTCCTCTCCTATTTACCTTACACACATTCTGTAGTATTTGACCCATAGAAGTCAAGTAGCAAGGCCTTGATAGTCTCGAGTTGTGGTTTGAGCCGATAGAAGCCCTAGAAAACTCTAAACCTTCGTAAACCTTTCCCCAACCTAGGTAAGTCCTCACTTTGGTCATTTTAGCTTTAGATTAGTTCTAGGATAGATATTAGGTGCCTTAGAACCCATATGATCCCTTGCCTAAGCCCTGGTCATAATCATTTGGTAGTTTTCTTTTTAAAACCCTAATTAGAGTCGAATTGCCTTTTACGTGCTATAAGCCCTTTTCATAAGCTAAAATCTAACTTAGGTAACTTAGATAAGCTAAAATTAGTTAAACATAAGCTAGGAAACCTTTTAGTTTCATAAAAATATAGTTTGCATGGAATTAGGACTAGTTTTGCAAAGTTTTCCATGCATAGGGGTATATTGTATATATGGTAATTTTCTGAAAATATAGAATCTAGGGACTATTTTTGACATTTCTTAGAAGTTATAAGTATAAGGACCCTTTTTGCAAAATTATAAAACCCTAGGATAAAAAGTTAAAAAGTTATAAACTTAAAAGGACTAGTTTTGCAAAAGTTATAAAGATAAGGGTATAAAGGGTAAATATAGAAAACTTATGAGTTCAAGGGTCATTTCTGTCATTTTTCTAAAATATATAAGTATAGGGACTAATAGTGTTAAGTCTAGATAGTTATAAACCTAAGTATTATAAGTCTAGGGTAGATTTGGTAAATATACTAAATTTAGAAGGTATAAAGTAAACTATTTCATATATATAGCAAACCTATTTTAAAGTTAGAAGCATAACACAATACTAGGGAGCTTCATGTGAGAAGTACTATGTGGATATTTCGTTCTGACGAGTTTGTTGGGTTTACGATTTAAAGTGCCCTGACTCCTCAAACGATTATTGCATATACTTCTGAATTATGATGGCCCGAACGGTGTTATGTTATAACTAAACCCTAATAACAACATGACTCAATAGTAAGGAGCTTCATGTGAGGAGTATTAACTTCTGAATTATGATGGCCCGAACGGTATTATGTTGATAACATAATACAATAGTAGGGAGCATCATGTGAGAAGTCTTATACTTCTGAATTGTGATGGCCTGAACAATGTTATGTTATATCTAAAACTCTAAAAACCTAAGAATAATTACTTAAGAAACATAAACTAAACAACTAAAGCTTGACATACATCTACCACAACAATAACAACATCAGGATACGTGAGTAAGGCNGTAGTATTTGACCCATAGAAGTTAAGTAGCAAGGCCTTGATAGTCTCAAGTTGTGGTTTGAGCCGAGAGAAGCCCTAGAAAACCCTAAACCTTCGTAAACCTTTCCCCGACCTAGGTAAGTACTCACTTTGGTCATTTTAGCTTTAGATTAGTTCTAGGATAGATATTAGGTGCCTTAGAACCCATATGATCCCTTGCCTAAGCCCTGGTCATAATCATTTGCTAGTTTTCTTTTTAAAACCCTAATTAGAGTCGAATTGCCTTTTACGTGCTATAAGCCCTTTTAATAAGCTAAAATCTAACTTAGGTAACTTAGATAAGCTAAAATTAGTTAAACATAAGCTAGGAAACTTTTTTGTTTCATAAAAATATAGTTTGCATTGAATTAGGACTAGTTTTGCAAAGTTTTCCATGCATAGGGGTATATACAGAGACGGTACCACAATGGGGGCAGTGTGGGCAGCTGCCCCCCCAAAGTTCACTCGAGTAATGTCAATTGATCAGAGAATTTCATTTTTTCCCCCGATTTTTAAATAGTATAACTGTGAAAAATTATCCAAGTTGCATCACAGTCAAGTGGTTAAGGACATTTGACTTTAGTGGAGATATAATGTTTGATTCTTGTGCTACTCTATAATTTTGTTAATTTTTTGTTATCCGACTTTTCATTTTTGCTTGAACTACTTATTTTAATATCGATCAGAAAAGCAAGTATGTGCTAAATATTGTGCATATCATCATCAATTTATAGTTTTGGTTCTCGCATGCAAACAAATACGGAAAAATTTACTTTCATCAAAAGTAAAATCGATTTCATTATAACAACAAAGGTTGAGTTACTGACATGACCCAACTGGCACCCACTTTCAACTTTTGCCCCCTCTTAAAAGTTTTTCTGGTACCGCCCCTGTACTTATAATACTTAGGTTTATAACTATCTAGACTTAACACTATTAGTCCCTATACTTATATATTTTAGAAAAATGACAGAAATGACCCTTGGACTCATAAGTTTTCTATATTTACCCTTTATACCCTTATCTTTATAACTTTTGCAAAACTAGTCCTTTTAAGTTTATAACTTTTTAACTTTTTATCCTAGGGTTTTATAATTTTGCAAAAAGGGTCCTTATACTTATAACTTCTAAGAAATGTCAAAAATAGTCCCTAGATTCTATATTTTCAGAAAAGTACCATATATACCCATTATAAGTCTAGGGTAGATTTGGTAAATATACTAAATTTAGAAGGTATAAAGTAAACTATTTCATATATATAGCAAACCTATTTTAAAGTTAGAAGCATAACACAATACTAGGGAGCTTCATGTGAGAAGTACTATGTCGATATTTCGTTCTGACGAGTTTGTTGGGTTTACGATTTAAAGTGCCCTGACTCCTCAAACGATTATTGCATACTTCTGAATTATGATGGCCCGAACGGTGTTATGTTATAACTAAACCCTAATAACAACATGACTCAATAGTAAGGAGCTTCATGTGAGGAGTATTAACTTCTGAATTATGATGGCCCGAACGGTATTATGTTGATAACATAATACAATAGTAGGGAGCATCATGTGAGGAGTCTTATACTTCTGAATTGTGATGGCCTGAACAATGTTAGGTTATATCTAAAACTCTAAAAACCTAAGAATAATTACTTAAGAAACATAAACTAAACAACTAAAGCTTGACATACATCTACTACAACAACAACAACATCAGGATACGTGAGTAAGGCAGTCTAGTTTCCGAGTCACTTTTTATACTAGTTAGAATTCCCTAAGCCCAGGTGAGTTTTGTAGCCTCACATTTTTAAAACTTTTCACTCTAAATGCTTTACAAACCCTGTGAGGGGGATACGTGCTACTTGCTTTACTTAAAACCGAATACAAGTATTTTTCTTTAGTTGTTGCACGAGTAAACAAACTGCCACTACTACATACCTAAAATTCATGAATCTGGTCGTTTGGGATATTTTACCCACGCGAACGCGAGTATAGTTGATAGATCTATTGGAGTTTGACAACTCCCGTTGGTATTAACACCTCACTGGGTGGTACCAATAAGTACTATACTTGAAACCACTGAAGGATTAACTTTGGAAAGTTATCCTTCCCATCCCCTCATGTTGGGTCTGCAGCCCACATGACCCGGATTGTTAACATGTGGTTCATGAGCTTAGTGCAACATACCCCACTCCTGATAATTGTGCATGCATCACAATTATCACACACACAACATTTTCCTAGATGGGTGTAACAACGTAGCCCAGGGAACTTGTATTCACTAACACCTAAACCTATGATTCTCACTCAACACCTAGTGTTGACTTTTTAAGCATGTATCCTAGGTCATTATGGAGACATGGCAGGAGGAGGCACTGAACTCGGAGGACTTTCAATTTTGTTATCATTCTCACCCTATTTCACATTTAGATTCACGGGACCTCACCTTAATAAAACTCTGATATTTTAATGAATGGTAACATATTTATAAAAACGTCTCTTTTCGAGTCGTTTTCTATTACTGTAGCTGTGATCCCATGAAGTAATACCCCAACCATAAATCCGCTGCAAAACGTGAAAATGGGGGTGTTACACAAGACCCCTTAGGAATAGATATAGGATGATGCAGGAAAGTACTTTTAGGTTTAAAACCCATTGACTTATCATGTTGCTTACCTTTCGGTTTACGATTTTGTACAACTTGAAACCCATCATTTTGACCAGCAACATTCTTCACAGGACTTGGACCATTTTGCTTCCTCAAACCAGCTCCTAAGTTTGCACTAGATTCAGAAACAACGCGTTTAGGAAATTCACTATCATGATGACCAAATAATGTATAACTACCACATCTTGGCAGTTTCCACTCATATTCCATCTTAATTGTATTTTAAATAAGAACTCGAACCTTCCACATAAGTAATAGCACTTGCCATAGTATCTTTGAGAGGACGATCAACCCTTATGTCAATCAATGCACGTGCAAAATCCAATCGACCCCAAGAGTCTATACATATTGTGCTCTTATAAGAATCAAGCATGATTTGTGTACCCAATCTAGTGGTTATATATGGCATTCAACCAATCATCATTAAATGTAGTAACCGGAATATCATGCAATTTAATACAAACTGGGACATATTTCAGCTCTTCTTTTAATAAGCACTCATTAGGAGACCACTTTTAAGGTTGGGGCATAACGAATCAACCATGGTTTATTTTCCAATACCTCATCCCTACCTATTGCTTATGCGAATTTGAAATGAAGAAACCTTTCGAATTCATCATTGCTTTGACTATACAAGACTTTTTCCATACGTTCATCACATAATGTTCCACAACAAGAAATGCAATTCTTTTGCCAAAAAAAAATTGCCATATAACGAGTTTTCATACCTAACATTGGCCTCCAAAACCGAAGATAAATCAATTATGACTTCAGCACTATCACCTATTTTAGTACCCATGTCTAATGTACGAAAGTTTGCCACCTTTTTTTATTCAGGATAACCAATCTCGCTAGTGATATAGGAGCAATTGATCATTTGACTCCTTTCACTCTTGTTCAACCTCAACTTGTACCATAATATTACCGGCCCCAATAATGTCCATGTCCACAAGATTTGTGGACTCCTTTCCAATATTAAACACCTTGTTGCTACTGCTCTGTACATGTTCTAAGCCAACTTCTTCATGAGGTAATGTTGATGTTTCCACTCAAGTTGGTTTACTAGGTTTTAACTGTTACCCATCACCTCCCAGCAACACGAGCTTTCCTTCAAACATTTGACTTGCAAATATTCAAAAAGCAGTTCCAAACAATGAACTTTTCAAAATTAATTTCTAATAAATTTTCGAACGGGTTTTCTATAGTAACTTCAGACGGGGACATTCTAAAATTAATCACTAAAATTCTGAAATCTTTTACACAAGTTTAACACTCCTACACAAACCATATACCACAATTTTAAACAAGTTTACTAAATACTTAAACATAAATATAATAATTAAACACACAAAATAACCAAATACATAAACTCTAAGTAATTGAATAAAAAAACATACTTGATAAAGTAGATGCTTGGTGGTCGGCTATGGTGAGATGGCGGTAGCAGCAGCTCCAAAATAACCCAACCTAAACAAATACACAATGTCACGAGCATAATTTAGTTATTTTAGCCCAAACAACCTAAACAAATAATACATAAACAAAAATAATATCTAAACCACGTCTTATTAAAATTGCAAAAAATACCTAAACCATGAGACTAAGCCTTAACGACCTCTTCACAACAAATCGTTATACAATTTTACCAAACAACATAAACAAATAATTCACAAACCAAAATAATACCTAAACATAAAAAACCCTTAAACAAAAACATAAACAAAATCAAATTAATAAACAAAATCAAACATAAACAAACCAAACCAACTTGTGAGGGTGGTGGCAGCGGTGAGTAGTCTGGAAACAGGTGGTGGTGGGTGGGTCGCCTGTGATGGTGCTCGTAGCGGAGATCCAGTTGCGGTGGTTGGTGGTCCGGCGACAGTGGTGCTAACCAAACACAAACAAAACAAATTAACAAACCAAAATTAAACAAACCAAATGTTTATATTTATTTTTATTTAAAAAAAATAAAAAAAAAATTAAAAAAAAATAAACCTTTAAACAAAGTATTGGTGGTGAAGATGTAGCTAAAAAAATTAAAAAAAAAAATCGAGCACAGTGGTGCGTGTGTAAATGGTGATTTTGGGTGATGGTGGTGTTGAAGGTAGTTGTGGTGGTGTTGAATTGTGGTGATGGTGATGGATTTGTGGGTTTTTTTAGATAAAAGCGAGGGTGTTGAATTATGGTATTGAGTGTTTTTTTTGTGTAAAAAAGACTTAGAACCAATCTTATATAACCCCAATAATCCTCACACCACCACCTCACCTACCACCACCACCTGGCTTGTAGCTTATGCAGATAGATCCATATAAAGCTTATAAGTGTCCATGTGGAGCAGGATATATAGTGCTAAGAAAAACATGTCAAACTCATAGCCTTAGTAAACTTTACTATGCATGTCCTTGTTCATAGATGAACAATCAGAAGTTTTTATTCATGTAATACATAATAATTTTGTTGTTAAAAAGACATTTTTTATGATTTCCTTACTCTGTAGCAACCAAAAAAACAATAATATTGATGTGGATATTTTTTATGGAATGATGATCTAGATCGCTGGCTCCGTATAAGCTCTTCTCCTGGACATTCAACACCTCAAGGTTCTTCTCCAGGACCTTCAACACATCCAAGTTCTTCTCTTGGACCTTTTGGATCTGAACCAACATAGTGCTTAAATTTTAAGGTCAAACATCTAAAGATAAAGATACTGGGAGCAAGAAAAAAAATACTGGAGGCAAGACTAGAAATGGAAAAGCATCTCGAGGACCACGCATGCCAGTCAGCTACAATACTTCACGAGCTTCTAAATGAAATGGAAAATCATTCGTATGTTTATTTTAATGTGTTAATCTATATGTTTATTAATGTGTTAATGATTCTACGCTTATCAATATGTAATGTAATTCATATGCTTAAGTTATTTGAGTGGCTATATTGTTTATATGGTTAAAATGTATGCTTTTGATAAGTTTTTATCGAGAATCCATGTTTTAGATCTTTCTTATGATAAGATTCTATTGATTAAATAATAAATGTTAATTGATGAATTAATATTACCCATGATCCATGTTCCAGGTGCCCGAACCAATCTCCTACTCATCCTCAAACCATATTACTCATACGAATAACTTGCATTTCATTGTAGTGTCGAGACCGCACATATGAATGTTAACTAGATGAATGTTAATTAATGAATGTTAATCATAACCCATGATCTAGGTGCCCGAACCAATATCCCACTCATCATCAAATCATATTACTTGTACGAATAACTTGCATTTCATTGATAGTGTCGAGAGTGCACATACGAATGTTAACTGGATTAATGTTACTTGATGTATTTATGTTAATTGATGAATTAATGTTAGCCATGACCCATGATCCAAGTGCCCGAACCAACCTCCCCATCATCATCAAACCATACTACTCGTACGAATAACTTGCATTTCATTGAGAGTGTCGAGAGCACACATACGAATGTTAACTAGATGAATGTTAATTGATGAATTAATGTTAACCATGGCCCATGATCTAGGTGCCCGAACCAACCTCCCCTCATCATCAAACCATACTACTTGTATGAAAAACTTACACTTTATTGATAGTGTCGAGAACGCTCATGCATATGTTTTAGTTATTCGTATCTATTTTTCGAGCATTTGTTCTACGGAATATGGAAGTGGGACGGTTTTTATCTTCGAGCATACATTGTAACCATATAATGTGCTTTAGTGTTTGTCTTCGACGATACATAATTAACTACCGTCACAACTTATATATATTTTAACTACTAAAATAATTTTTATAAATAATAAAGTACTAATTTTGTCAATATATTAATCTATATATTTTTTTTAAAAGTTAATTTTAACAATAATATATAAATTTAAACTATGTTTTTAAATGGTATTAACCTTTAGCAACGACAATTCCTATTATTAAAAAATTGTATTTAATCTTTTCAAAATTGTTTTTTAATAAAAAAAAATCAATTTAATTGGAATGAACGTTTAGTGACGATAAATGTCGTCTCTAAAGTGTTGGCGGTATAAAGCAAAATAGCGAAGGGAAAAACAAAATTTTTATATTTATACCTTTTTAATAAAACAAAAATAATTAAATAGGGATACACGTTTAGCAACGACAAACATTTAAAGAAATCTTATTTAAAAGAACCAGTATTTTATCTTTTATAAATTGTATTTATAACAAAATAAAAAGTATTTAATTAGTATTTACGTTAACATTAGAAAAAACAAATTAAAAATTTTTAATAACTAAAAGAAATATGATAATTGATATACTGTATAGGTTAAGTGACGACATCTTCGTAGCTAAAACGTGTAGGTCTCACCATAGTTTTTAAGATCCCGATCCTGATATTAGGATCTTACGATTTTACAATACTATAAAGCAAAAATGATACGGATCCTACGTAAGATCTTAGCAAGCTTATGATTTTATAAGATCCCGAACTTGATCATAGGATCTTAAGATCTAATCCGATCCGGTTTTACTTTTTCAAAACACAAACTTAAAAAACTACTTACAAAGTTATAAATTATATTTTATAGAATTTAAAAAGGACATGTTAATCTTTTTAAACATTTCATATTGATAACTTAGGATAACATTTTAATGAAACATTCATATAATTTTGTATTTATTATATATAATAATTTGTATATTTGAATAGTATTAAAAACACTATTAAGAAAAAACGATATTATAGCTAGTAGGATCTTAGGATCTCGATCCGATCTTACGATTCCGATATTGCAAAAACAAAAATGATATTGAGTAGGATCATGATCTTTAAAACCTTGGGTATCACGGCAAACATTTGAGAAAAACTGAATTAAAAAGGTGGGCCCTATTGCCCCTTTAGCGATGAAGAATGTCGTCGCTAAATTTTGGGTGTCGCTAAAAGTTTAAATCCTTGTAGTGACATAAAACCTCGAATGTTTGATTTTGAGGTCCTTAAACAACTCAACTTGGACTCGATAGCCACCTGTATGCGTGTATGTTTTATTTACCGTATAAAGTGTTTTAGAAAGTTCATAAATATTACCACATTTTTAATAAAATCACACACGTACGTCCAGAGGGACAGTAGGATTTTCGTGAGAGGGTTGCACAAACTCTTTCTTTTAATAAGTGCTAAAATTCACCTCATAAAATATCCTTAAGCTAAGGTAAAGTGGCACTATAAAGAAAATAGCACGAATATCGAGTGTTGCACATACTAAAAAATGACTTTTTTTGAAAAATATTATATTTCGTAACTCAAAATCAGGTGTAGCCCGTACCACACCCGGCAAACATGTAGGTCCGTCCATGCGTACGCCTTCATTGGAATTAACCATAGCTTATATAACCTTTAATCCCGAATGTAGTATTAGTAAAAATAAAATAAAAAAAAGAAAAAAAAAACAATAATGCAAGAACAATAATTGTTTGTTTGTTTAACAAAAATAAAATAATAATAATAATAATAATAATAATAATAATAATAATAATAATAATAATAATAATAATAATAATAATAATAATAATAATAATAATAATAATAATAATAATAATAATTGTTTGTTTGTTATTTTTCTTTTTTTGTTACAAATAATGCAAGATGCCGTGGAAATTTATTTTATCTGTTTTGGTGTAAATTTACCATCATCCCTTAGAGCATGGGATGTCATGGCATGCCATTTCTCCTTTTTCAATGCCACTTCAGTATCATCACTTTTAACATTCACACACCAAAACCCGATGGTCTTAGGATGTCACTCTCTTAATTTCATGTCATTGGGACCATATTTCCATGTAAATGTACTTTTAGAAACCACGCGTTTACATGTAGATGGACTAAAAATGTTTGTTAATGAAGCAATAGTCTCCTTCTGTCTACTTTTAGAAACCATGCAGATGGACTACCAAATGAGATTATTGCGTGTTTAGTTAAAAACGCGTTTACATGATTTTTATTGGTAGTCCTTTGTTAATTATTTTTTAAGTATATATTTTTAAATTTTGGCGAAAGTTTCTTGTATAATTGCCTTTTAATCCATGGGTAGTTTCTTTACGTGTTTAGTTAAAAGTATGAAAACATAATATAAGCTTAACATGATTTTATACATATTTAGGTGTCATTTTTTACGATCATTTCATAAAATGATAGCTATCTGCATGCTAAAGTGTATAAATATATACACCTACAATGATTATCTACTCGTAGTGGTTAAAGACGAAGAATTTATATTTTGATGTAGAACAATTAAGTATTAATTTAGTATATAGCATTTAGGAAAATTGATGCACATAGATGCTTTCTTTCTTCCTTAGGTTGAAAACAGAGCTAAGGCAAGAAGCTAGCTAGACGCAAGAATAACGATTAGAGTGACTGGAATAGCGTTACGAATATTTTAAACCACTCGATCCAATGAATGATCATTTTCCTATGCTTATTAGTGATCCAGTTGTAAGAAAACAACTTTAAATCATTAAGCAGACAACTTTACTCAAATGCAAAATATTGACTATTAGGAAGTGCTAAGGGATGAGATTGAAGTCTATATAGAAGTATATAATGTTGTAACAGACAAAGAGTACCTTTGTTATGGTGACTAACATTGTGTTCAAGAGGAAAGTATTTGAGGAAAGTAAGAAAAGATTGTGTTTTTTGAGTTTCTTTTACCAAAGAACTACTCGACAAAATAAGAGAAAGAATCAAGGTATAGTACGTAGAATATGATTTAACCTTACCGTGTCAACTTCTTTTTTTTTTTTTTAAAGAAGGATTGATTTACAAGGAAACTAATTATTTTTCAACTAACTAACATTTGGAATAAGTAGCAATTAAAGGGTAAATTGATTTCTTCATAAACAAAGACTAGTACTATTCCCATATTAGTCTAGACAAAAGTACGTAAGATGGTCTTCTCACAAGAAAAAATGAGTACTAGAGTAAAGAGAACGTGTCCTATCCCCACAAGACGCGTGCTACTTTATAAAAAATGGTTGCATTCATAAATTGCATTTTATTTTATTTTATTTATTTGTTTTATATTTTGTTATTTGTTTACCGATAAGAGCATTAGGTGTGGATGTGGCGACATGTCGTTTAATCAAATCCGCACTAACTCAGCATTTCACATTTCACTCACCAAAAATGATCTCTTTGTAGTGCCTTAAGCGGTTTGCTAGTTTTTGGACCCTCCCCCACTTTATTTTATTTTATTTTATTTTTCATTTTTCACACAAACTAAAATTTCATTCGTTAAATAAAAAAAATACACAAATTATTTAATACCAACTAATTACACAATTAATTTTAATATATATGCACATTTATTCTCAGAATAAATATGCAAAGTTTCTAACTTACAAGGGCTGATTTGAAATTTTTATATTTAAAAAGGTCTAATATACCAAAAAAAAAATAATAATAAAAAAACACACACACACACACAATTGGCGTGAGGTGATTTAAGTCACGTGAGAAACGGCGAGCATGGGTCCGATGTAGTGGTGCCAAAACGGCCGCGCCATTTGGCACGCCACATCGGAAATGGCGAGGCCCTAAGTGACCGTACCCAATGCTCCAAAGATTAGGGCTTGTCCAAATCTTAGTTTTGCATGAAAGTTTGTACAATATATTTGTTGATAGATAATATATATTTCATCTTTTCTGCAAAAAAGTGGTCTCGGGCACGATCAACTTGTGATGTTAGTTGTGTGTGAGTTATGATATTGGTTTTAGCGGTGTATATTTTTGTATAAGTAAGGTATGTTTGAGCGGTAAAGTTTGTGATCTTAAATAGTTGTTTGGTGACGATGTAGTGGTGAAATGAAAAGCTGGTGTAACGTTGAGTTAGCGGTGGTGATGTTGGTCACCGTTACACTTAATTAGCCTAATAGTTTGGGTTTTCTAGATGAAAGTTTTTTATTTACATGTTAAGTGTTAAATAGACAATATAACTTATTTATATAAATTAGGTGGTATATAAATTAAACGTTTGTTAATGACCTAAAAACTCTTAAACATAATTTAATTTTTTTTTCTAAACACGTTTTAGATTCCTAAATTTCTACTTTTTTCGTTTTTACTACTATTCAACTTACATGTTATCACTAATGGTATTAACGATTTGTTTTGAGTGTGTTTTATTGAAGTTACATGCAAATGAAAATTTTGTTTCAAGCTTACGAGTTGTGTGTATTGCGGATGGCTACGCAACAACGTGTGGGGCTAGAAGATCCTTGTTAGAAGCAAACATAATAGCGAAATGACTTGTGTTATGTCATCAATGTTGCTAGTAATCTAACATAATTTGATAAAGTTAACGCACATAAAACCTACAATGTGTGATTTTGTGGTCCTTAAACAACTCAACCTGGACTCGATGGCCACCTTTTAGCATCTAATAGGGCGGAGGGGGTAAGGGGACAGGTGGGTGCTGGGCCTTCCCCAACTTGTCCTGTTAGTTCAATGAAAAACTAAGCCCAAGCCTATGTTTGTTTTATAATGTTAAATATTGGCCTCCCTCATTTACTCACCTGCAAATAAAAGACACCGTAAAATTTAAACATAAGTTCCCCACTCTCTATAAAGACCTCTAAACTACACTATATTATTAAGAATCATCTTTTTGTATTTAAATTTTCTTTTTTGGTCACATTATTAATCGGCCTCACTCCTTAATAATTTCATGTTGGGTTTAGTCTATTTTCAAAGTTTAATATTCTAAATATTAAACTAGTACATCATGATATAATTTTCTAAAGAGTTTATGATATCTAGCTTGGCTTACGTTATATTTTCAAACAGTAACTAGTTTAGAATTATACCTGTAATTTGTAACACTGAATGTTTTTTGTCGAATCAAAAGATCTTAATATTATTAACTTACGGCTCATTTATAAAGTTATGAGGTAGATTATTATTTATTAGTTAGTAATATTCGAGAGTTTTTACTTTAAACATGGCTTGTAAGTTGAATAATGGATAAAATAAGAAAGGAAAAAAAATTGATTATAATCATAATCGGTACGCAACTAGTAGGTTATATAGTTTATATTGAAACTTCAAACTACGGGATATGTTGATTATATTTGCGAATAACATTATCGTTAATATTTTACAACAAAGTCGGCACCCCTTAACTTTAAATCCTGGCTCCGCCCCTGGCGTCTATGTTTTATTTACCGTATATATTGTTTTAGAAAGTTCACAAATATTGCCACCTTTAATCCCGAATGTAGCATTAGTAACTACTCTTGAATTCTTCATTCAAAGACAAGAAGAGTTTTTGAAGCTAAGTAATTTTTGCTGTGAAAAATAAGAACAATAATTGGTTGTTTGTTATTTTTCTTTTTTTGTTACAAATAATGCAAGATGCTGTGGAAATTTATTTTATCTGTTTTGGTGTAAATTTACCATCATCCCTTAAGATGTCACTCTCTTAATTTCATGTCATTGGGACCATATTTTCTTTTTAGAACTCTAAGAGCAACAAATACTTGCAACTATTAAAGGTATAAACCGTATATATTGATTATTGAATGAATACATATTACACATGAGATAACATATATAATGATCTACTGGCCGGGCTAATAATACAATGCAAATACATAACCGGGCTAATATAAAATATCGCTAACATTAACATGACACGAGTCACGGATAATCCTCCCACAAACATGAGTACTCTCACTTTGATCTCATAGTTAGTAACAAGAACATAGGAGCGACCCTTCATTACCCTGATCCACTCATACGTACAAAGTATATCAAACAATCAAACAAATTAGACAAAGATCAAGTGTATAATAATATTGGTCTCAGCCATTAATTAAAAAAGGTTGATAACATTTTCTAAAACTGATCAAACATTTATTACAATAAACATAATTAACAACCAAAACATACTATTTCTGACATGATTTGCACCACAACCGCCAACCTATATAAGATCAGCCTCCACCACCACCACCACCACAACCACCACCACCACCACAACCACCACCACAGCCACCACCTCCACAAGCACATCCTCCACCATGTGCAGCAAGGTTACCAACCAACACCCCAGCAAGAAAATCAGTTTCGACTTTGGAACCAGAAGTATTAGGCGCTTTAACTTTGTGCCAAAATTTCTTCCCAAACTTGTACGAAAAAGTGAGAGAAGCTGATCCCGGTTCCGCCTTCCCATTAATAACTGGATAACTAACTAACTGACTCTCTTTCCCTTCTTCTGTAATACCTTCCATTAGGTCTTTTATCGGCACACGTACTTTACCCAATGTTTTACTGAAAAACAACCATTTGACCGCCTTAATCTTGATTACAAGATCAAGGCGGTCTTCTAAGCCCGCAGCCTCATTAAAAGTGAGCTTAATGGGAATATTCAATGTGAGTTCTGATGAGCCTGTGCTTCTGAGAACATGGGTTTGGAGCTTCTTGCCACCAGTTCCAGTACCCACGACAACATAAACGTTGTATTTGCTGAGGGATGTAAGACCCCCTGCGGAGATGATTGTAAGCTCTAGAGTTCTGCGTTCCATGATTGAAAAGGTGATGGACTAAGGGGTATTTGGGATTGTGTTTGGTAAATAGAATTTGAAAATAACTTTTCTGCGCTTTGAGAGTGCCAAAACGTGAATTTGCAAACGCTGGTTTACAACTGCTATTTGTTCAGTACAAAGTTATGGTACTTCTTCACTCCGGTGTTGCGACGATAGTAGATTCAGTGGTTCACTCGGTGATGTTCAATAAATAATGTATTGTATTTCTGTACTGATGAGTTCCATTCCTTGTATTTGGTGTGTGGAGTGATTAATGAATTTTGGGGATGATGGTGGCCTGATATATATAGAAATAGAAATAATTATAACTTGTTAAGTTTTAAGGAAAAAAAAGTATTTACTTAATAGTTATAGATATACATTTTTACATACGTTATAAATAATTGGTTGTTTGTTATTTTTCTTTTTTTGTTACAAATAATGCAAGATGCTGTGGAAGTGTTTTTTTTTTTTTTTTTTTTTTTTTTTTTTTTTTTTTTTTTTTTTTTTTTTTGGAGTAAATTTTTTTTTATCCGTTTAGGATGTCACTCCCTAATTATAACTACTTTTTAGAACTCTAAGAGCAACAAATACTTATAACGATTTTCTGTCAAAATAATATATGTTTCATACCCATTAACATGACACGAGCCACAGATAATCCTCCCACAAACATGAGTACTCACTTTGATCTCATAGTTAGTAACATGAACATATATAGGAGCAAGCCTTCATTACCCTGATTCACTCAAAATCACATTTTCTTACTAGACAAATGTTTCAAATATGGTAAATTTGGCTGAGTACAAGGTGAATAGTTTTTATCAGGGTATTATGAAGACGAGGCACGTGAAATATGTGGTTGAAACAAGTAGCTTCCCCGCAATGTTTGAAGAGACGGCTGTTGTTCTAACAAATGCATGCACGCATATATATTTTGAGAAGCATCCATGTATCAAACTTTATACATTCGTAAAACTTAATTTCATCAACAGAAATTAGTGCAAGTTTTAAATCCATGCATAAATTGTCGATGGAATATATTTACTTTAATTACTGATGATATAAAGTAAACTCTATATTTTTGGAGAGATTACTTCATTGTTAGTAAAATTTGTTAAACTTGTGTATTGAGTTAATTATTGATTATTAGATTATGATGGTATAAAAAATTTGTTTGGACAAATTCCGCATAACTTCAAAAACAAAATGATCTTAGAAAGGTTATAACCATGATAAGAAAATGAACTTTGCTTTAATTCTGCATGTATTTTAGAGACCCCTTAAATGTTACACAGAGTATTAGAGCACAAGATGTCATTGCTCAAGACATGATCTTTTTTAATGTCACGTTATGTCACGTTTTTTCCCTTTCACATCTAGTTTCAGACACAAACCCAAAACCAGCATCTCTCATGTCTCAAGCCAAAACCTTTTTAAGACTCACTATTTTATTTTATTTTTTCATTTTTAAAAGCAACTAATTTCTTCATTCATTAAAAGTACAGTTACAAATTACATTTAAAAAAAAGTTACGAAATTAAAATTACAAATTACATAAATATTTGAAAGAAAACTAACCCACAAGGACTAAAATGAGTAACGTACAAATTTTAAGATCCATGCGTATAAATTTGATTTTCCACAAAAGAAAAAAGAAAAGAATTAAAACATTTTTTATCTTATTTTTTGAACGGCGATCTATAATAAAAACAAACTCTAGCAAGAAACTAGAGATTAAAGAGATTACAACCAGATTTTACAAGCGTTCTTTGGATCATAGATCCAATCTAAATTGTGATTAGCATTCCTATTCTTATTTATTATCCAAGTGCGGGATAATACTTTGATTTCGGAGCCTAACGAATCCTTACTAGGAGGTTTCTCATCAAAACAAATCTTATTCCTATATCTCCATAAGATCCAATTTGTAGTTTGAATAACGACATCAAAACAAGTCTTTGCCAAGGAAGTTAAGTTTACCAAGTCACTCCATTTAATTAAGCTTTGAAGATCTTTGAGAGAGTCACCAATATCCCACCACGTCGAAACCATCTTCCAAATATCAACAGCCACCTTGCACTCAACAAATAGATGATGAGCTGTTTCAATAATTAATATCATCACACACCGAACATCTAGTGGAGTCTAGATCGATACCCCTTACGTTTAGGTTGTGGTGAGTTGGGAGGCGGTCCAACAGCAACCTCCAAGCATGTATGTTTATCTTTAGAGGAAGACATCTGTTCCATTTAACCGGATCGACAACAGAAGAAGGCATGATTGATTCGATGTGATGTCTCATGGATGAAACAGAGAACTCGTTTGAAGGATCTAATGTGTAATTCCAACAATCAAGTTTAACAGAAGGGGTAAGAATTAGAACTTCAAACATTTGAACGCCCTGCACACACACTAAAAACAGCACACACACTAAAAACAATCACACTTCATGCACACACATTAACCACCAAATACACACACCAAACACAAACACAACACGAATTAAACACAAGGGGTGCACAAGGGGTGGTACACAAGGGGTGCCATGGCGTGAGTACACGTCGGATTGGCTCGGGGCCTAAGCCATAGTACCGTATGCACTAACGATTCTTTGACCATCTATATTATAATTTGGGTGCATATTTTTGAATAATCACATTTTAATTGGCTTATCAAAAGAGTACGTCAATATTTGGTAAGTTATTAACTTATGACATAGATAGCGTTGTAAAAATAAAAATAGCATTGACATGTTAGTAATCATTTTCTCCAACTTCTTGCTACTCATTGAAATATCATTTTAAGAGCACAAGGTATCATAACATATTAACACTACTTTTTCAGTGTCATATCAGCGTTATATCACCATCTCACTTTAACACCAGCACCCCAAAAAACACAAGGTAGCATAACATGTTAACATCCATTCTTTTTGGACGTACCATTTTATTTTATTTTCTATTTATCTAAAACTAATATTTCATTAATTATATTAAAATACAATTAATAATAAAATAAAATAAAAAACAAAAAAAAATACAATGTAAATTATTATACAAGTGGGCTGGGCCTTTTGTTACTGAAAACCCCATCTAAAAAAACAATGTAAATTAAAAAAACACTCATCTTCTACCTCTCGACACACGCTAGAAAAAAATTAAAAAAAAAAAATAAAAATAAAAAAACCTATACACAGTAAAAGCGCACACACACAATCAACACATACAAACGCCTGAAAATAAAATAAAATAAAATAAAAATAAGGCCACCACCAGCGCATGTTGGATTGATGGGGATCCGGTATGGCAAGGTCGGCAACGCCGACGCCACGTCGGCGTAAGGCCGAGCCAGGCATTACCATTCAGGCATTACCATTCCTTGTGCTATAAGAGAAAAGAAATAATAATAATAATAATAATAATAATAATAATAATAATAATAACAACTTGTGACATATGGGTTCAAGCTTATTATTCACTTTTTGTAACTTTAATTGTACAGACATACCTACGTCTTTAATGCAGTTTATTGTATATATCATACAAAGCATATCAAACAATCAAACAAATTAGACAAAGATCAAGTGTATAATAATATTTATATAACTTAAGAACTTTGACATACATATATATCTTGGTCTCAGCCATTAATTAAAATGGGTTTGAACATAACAATTTCAAAAACTGATCAAACATTTATTATAATAAACATAATGAACAACCAAAACATACTATTTTTGACACGATTTGCACCACAACTGCCGCTACCACAGCCACCAGTCCACCACCACCATGCGCAACAACATCAGCAACCAACGTACCCCAGCAAGAAAATCGGTTCCAGGAAGTTTAAGGCGCCTTAACTTGACGTAGAAATTTCTTCCCAAACTTGTACAAAAAAGTGAGAGAAGCTCCCGGCTCCGCCTTCTGATTAACAACTGGATAACTAACTAACTGACTCTCTTTCCCTTCATCTGTAATACCATCCATTAGGTCTTTTATCGGCACACGTACTTTACCCAATGTTTTACTGAAAAACATCCATTTGACCGCCTTAATCTTGATAACAATATCAATGCGGTCTTCTAAGCCCGCAACCTCATTAAAAGTGAGCTTAATGGGAATATTCAATGTGAGTTCTGATGAGCCTGTGTTTCTGAGAAGAGGGGTTTGGAGCGTCTTGCTACCGGTTCCACCCACGACAACATAAACGTTGTATTTGCTGAGGGATGTAAGACCCCCTGCGGAGATGATTGTAAGCTCTAGAGTTCTGCGCTCCATGATTGAAAAGGTGATGGACTAAGGGGTATTAATTAAATAACTTTTCAATGTACAAAGTTATGAGAGTGCGAAAACGTGAATTTGCAAACGCTGGTTTACAAATGCTATTTGTTAACGTACAAAGTTATTGTATTTCTTCACTTCAGCGACGCGACGATAGCTAGTAGATTCATGGTTCACTCGGTGATGTTCAATAAATAATGTATTGTTAACGTACTGATTTGTTGGTTATACTGATCAATTTAGAGGATGATGGTGTGTGGATGCCTAATGGTTCTTATATAGAAATAGAAATAAATTATAACTTGTTTTAAGAAAAAAGTACTGGTATTTACTTAAAATAGCTATAAATATACATTTTTACATACGTTAGATAAGTATCATTGTTTTTGTCAAATTTATAAAATTTAATCATATATTCAAATGTCTTTTTTAGTCATTTTACATCTAAGTTATAAAATAATCTGATTTTGACAAACAATGAAAAACTGATTATCTAAACACTATTTGTTTGGAATGAAGTAGCGACGGAATGTATTGAACGTTGTAATGGAATAAATGAAGTAATGGAATGACGTATTACGATAATAATTATATTTGGTTCTTAGGATAAAATGAAATGTAATCGACAATAAAAAAGACTAAAAAAGCCTTTGATTNCCACCATGCGCAACAACATCAGCAACCAACGTACCCCAGCAAGAAAATCGGTTCCAGGAAGTTTAAGGCGCCTTAACTTGACGTAGAAATTTCTTCCCAAACTTGTACAAAAAAGTGAGAGAAGCTCCCGGCTCCGCCTTCTGATTAACAACTGGATAACTAACTAACTGACTCTCTTTCCCTTCATCTGTAATACCATCCATTAGGTCTTTTATCGGCACACGTACTTTACCCAATGTTTTACTGAAAAACATCCATTTGACCGCCTTAATCTTGATAACAATATCAATGCGGTCTTCTAAGCCCGCAACCTCATTAAAAGTGAGCTTAATGGGAATATTCAATGTGAGTTCTGATGAGCCTGTGTTTCTGAGAAGAGGGGTTTGGAGCGTCTTGCTACCGGTTCCACCCACGACAACATAAACGTTGTATTTGCTGAGGGATGTAAGACCCCCTGCGGAGATGATTGTAAGCTCTAGAGTTCTGCGCTCCATGATTGAAAAGGTGATGGACTAAGGGGTATTTAAATAACTTTTCAATGTACAAAGTTATGAGAGTGCGAAAACGTGAATTTGCAAACGCTGGTTTACAAATGCTATTTGTTAACGTACAAAGTTATTGTATTTCTTCACTTCAGCGACGCGACGATAGCTAGTAGATTCATGGTTCACTCGGTGATGTTCAATAAATAATGTATTGTTAACGTACTGATTTGTTGGTTATACTGATCAATTTAGAGGATGATGGTGTGTGGATGCCTAATGGTTCTTATATAGAAATAGAAATAAATTATAACTTGTTTTAAGAAAAAAGTACTGGTATTTACTTAAAATAGCTATAAATATACATTTTTACATACGTTAGATAAGTATCATTGTTTTTGTCAAATTTATAAAATTTAATCATATATTCAAATGTCTTTTTTAGTCATTTTACATCTAAGTTATAAAATAATCTGATTTTGACAAACAATGAAAAACTGATTATCTAAACACTATTTGTTTGGAATGAAGTAGCGACGGAATGTATTGAACGTTGTAATGGAATAAATGAAGTAATGGAATGACGTATTACGATAATAATTATATTTGGTTCTTAGGATAAAATGAAATGTAATCGACAATAAAAAAGACTAAAAAAGCCTTTGATTTTATTTATTTATTTATTTTTTTTTATTATTATTTTTTATTTTTTATTTTTTTTTTGTGAATAGTTAATAAAGGACTTATATAATTATGATTCCATTCCAAGATGTAATAAAATAAAACAAGTGAATATATTAGCTACATAAAACAATGGACCGCTAATGAATGAAAATGGTTGTTTTTGATGTAATTGGTGATTCCATGTAATTAGTCATTGCATGTCGTAATGATTTTTTCCATTCATGCTTTCATTACAACGTACCAAATACTACGATATGTTTTAAAATCACGTTTTATAATAGATGATTATGTGATTATCCGTATTCAAAACGCGGAATATATATCTTACTACACAAATGTTTCAAATATGGTAAATTTGGCTGAGTACAAGGTGGATAGTTTTTATCAGGGTATTATGAAGACGAGGCACGTGAAAGATGTGGTTGAAACAAGTAGCTTCCCCGCAATGTTTGAAGAGACGGCTGTTGTACTAACAAATGCATGCACGCATATATATTTTGAGAAGCATCCATGTATCAAACTTTATACATTCGTAAAACTTAATTTCATCAACAGAAATTAGTGCAAGTTTTAAATCCATGCATAAATTGTCGATGGAATATATTTACTTTAATTACTGATGATATAAAGTAAACTCTATATTTTTGGAGAGATTACTTCATTGTTAGTAAAATTTGTTAAACTTGTGTATTGAGTTAATTATTGATTATTAGATTTTGATGGTATAAAAAATTTGTTTGGACAAATTCCGCATAACTTCAAAAACAAAATGATCTTAGAAAGGTTAAAACCATGATAAGAAAATGAACTTTGCTTTAATTCTGCATGTATTTTAGAGACCCCTTAAATGTTACACAGAGTATTAGAGCACGAGATGTCATTGCTCAAGACATGATCTTTTTTAATGTCACGTTATGTCACGTTTTTTCCCTTTCACATCTAGTTTCACACACACACCCAAAACCAGCATCTCTCATGTCTCAAGCCAAAACCTTTTTAAGACTCACTATTTTATTTTATTTTTTCATTTTTAAAAGCAACTAATTTCTTCATTCATTAAAAGTACAGTTACAAATTACATTTAAAAAAAGTTACGAAATTAAAATTACAAATTACATAAATATTTGAAAGAAAACTAACCCACAAGGACTAAAATGAGTAACGTACAAATTTTAAGATCCATGCGTATAAATTTGATTTTCCACAAAAGAAAAAAGAAAAGAATTAAAACATTTTTTATCTTATTTTTTGAACGGCAATCTATAATAAAAACAAACTCTAGCAAGAAACTAGAGATTAAAGAGATTACAACCAGATTTTACAAGCGTTCTTTGGATCATAGATCCAATCTAAATTGGGATTAGCATTCCCATTCTTATTTATTATCCAAGTGTGGGATAATACTTTGATTTCGGAGCCTAACGAATCCTTACTAGGAGGTTTCTCATCAAAACAAATCTTATTCCTATATCTCCATAAGATCCAATTTGTAGTTTGAATAACGACATCAAAACAAGTCTTTGCCAAGGAAGTTAAGTTTACCAAGTCACTCCATTTAATTAAGCTTTGAAGATCTTTGAGAGAGTCACCAATATCCCACCACGTCGAAACCATCTTCCAAATATCAACAGCCACCTTGCACTCAACAAATAGATGATGAGTTGTTTCAATAATTAATATCATCACACACCGAACATCTAGTGGAGTCGAGATCGATACCCCTTACGTCTAGGCTGTGGTGAGTTGGGAGGCGGTCCAACAGCAACCTCCAAGCATGTATGTTTATCTTTAGAGGAAGACATCTGTTCCATTTAACCGGATCGACAACAGAAGAAAGCATGATTGATTCGATGTGATGTCTCATGGATGAAACAGAGAACTCGTTTGAAGGATCTAGTGTGTAATTCCAACAATCAAGTTTAACAGAAGGGGTAAGAATTAGAACTTCAAACATTTGAACGCCCTGCACACACACTAAAAACAGCACACACACTAAAAACAATCACACTTCATGCACACACATTAACCACCAAATACACACACCAAACACAAACACAACACGAATTAAACACAA
>LBNU01002500.1:45900-62252 GCA_014162995.1 Artemisia annua
ACACAAAATACACATTTACTAGAAAGACTCATCTCAAATGTCACATATGTTATATATTTATGTGGCCAAAGGACGAACAATAGTTACTCTCAAAAAAAATTCGTGTGACTATAAGGTATTTACGGTCACGGATAATGACTAATCCAACAAAACTTGTGCCTAATTTGTCACACATATTCGAGGTTTTGGTCACTCTTTTTCGATGAAAAAGGCCACGAACTCAACAATGTGACCATATGCCACCTACGGTGGCGGGACCTTTAGTCACACACGACGAAAAAAACGTGTGTGACTATATGCCTATCGTCACACATTTTGGGCGTCACTGTTCCAACTTTTTGTACCAGTGGTTCAACTACAGATCCAAATCTTGCTAAGTTGTGGGACACGTGTAACAATATGGTGATTTGCTAGATTATGGGGTCTGTTAGTGAATCCATTGCCAGATCCATCATGTTTGTTGGAACTGCTAGTGAGATTTGGCAACAGTTAGAAAGAAGGTTTTCTTTGAGTGATGGATCAAGAAAGTACAAATTGAGATACTTATGAAATTACTCATTCTGGTTGTTCAGTTGGTGAATACTATACAAAAATGAAGTGTGTATGGGAAGAATTGGATAATCTCAATGTTTTGCCTGTGATTAATGCAATTATTCCTGAAATATATGTGTTCTTGGCTGCTCTGAATAAGCAAAAGGAGGAGCAAAGACTTTCAGTTTCTTAATGGATTGGATGATCAGTATAATCATCAAAGAAGTAAAATCTTGATGATTACTCCTTTACGAAATGTGGAAAATGCATGTTCTCTCTTACAACAAGAAGAGTCCCAAAGGTTGTTGTTTAGCGGATCTTCTGGTGTTGAAGTAACTGCTTTGTATGGAAGAGGGAATGTTAAAGATAAGTGTGGTATTTGTGGTTTCAAATGGCACCCACCTGAGAAGTGTTGGGAGAAGGTTGGATATCCTACATGGCATGTTAAGTACAAAGGGCCAAACAAACAGTCTAAACCAGGACAAGGTCAAGTGAAGAATCAATGTGTGAATAGGACAGCTGCTCATGTGGAAAGTGGTAGTATAAGTTTCACTCCTCAACAGTTTGAGCAACTACTCAAGAGTGTTCAACAAATGAAAGCCTTTCCTTCTTCTGATGAGGAGATCGATCACCAATTTGCAGCAGGTATTGCTTGTTTTAACAGTCAATTAGATATGTTGGAATATTTAGAAGATTGGATTTATGATTCTGGTGCTTCTGATCATATGACACCAGAAGAGGATGATTTAATTGACCCATATCCCCTGCAAATTAAGCCCCAAATTAAAATGCCAAATGGTGATACTTCAGTGATTTCTCATGTGGGAAAAGTTAAATTGAAAAATGGACTTTTGTTAAAAGATGTGTTGGTAGTTCCATCTTTCAAGTTCAGTTTGCTTTCTGTACCAAAATTGACTGAGGATAGTCAATGTGTGGTTTCATTTTACCCACAATTCTGTGTTGTTCAGGACTTGACAACCAAGAAGATCACAGGCTTGGGTAAGAAGAAATCAGGCTTGTATCAACTTGTGAATCTTCCTGCAGATAAGGTTGATAGTGTTTTTTCAAGTTTGGTTAAAAGCACTATTCAGAAGTTTTCATTGTCTGTTTCTAGTAGTGTAATTGTGAAGAATAATAGCTATGAATTGTGGCATCATAGATTAGGACATGTATCTGACTCCAAGTTGCAATATATGCATGATTTGCCTAATTCTGTTTCAAAGTCTCATGTTGAAAAATGCTTGACTTGTCCTATGGCAAAGTTTGCAAAGCTACCTTATCAAGTGAGTGAGTCTCATAGAATAGAGCTTTTTAAACTTATTCATATTGATATTTGGGGGCCATACAAGGTGCCAACAAATGGCAAGTTTAGGTATTTTTTGACAATTGTAGATGATTGTAGCAGAGGTACTTGGATCTATTTGCTTGAAAAAAAGTCAGATTCATTTGCAGCTTTAAAGTCCTTTCTTAGTTTTGTGTCTACTCAGTTTGAGAAACAAGTAAAAATAGTGAGATCTGATAATGCTTTGGAGTTTATTAAGGGTCAGTGTGGGACTTATTTACAAAGCAAAGGAATTGTTCATCAGACTTCTTGTGTTGATAGGCCACAACAAAATGGCAGGGTTGAAAGGAAGCATAGGCATATTCTTGACACTGCTAGGGCTTTGAGATTTCATGCTAAGTTGCCACTCAAGTTCTGGAGTGATTGTGTGACTACTGCAACATACTTGATTAATAGAATTCCTTCCACTGTTCTTCAAAATAAAACTCCATATGAGGTGTTGTTGAATAAAAAGCCATCTTATGAACATTTAAGAGTGTTTGGATGTTTTGTTGTGGCTAGCAACCTCTCAAGAACAACAGATAAATTTGATCCAAGAGGTGTACCTTGTGTTTTTCTAGGCTACCCTTCCAACCAAAAAGGATACAAATTCTATAATCTTCTTACTCAGTCTACCTTTGTGTCTAGAGATGCTAAATTTTATGAGGATATTTTTCCTTATGCTGCAGAGAGTATCACACAGTTTTTGAATCCTTTGCCAACCACATTGCCATGTCAATTTGAGTCTTCTTCTGCTTATGATGAATGTGATTCAAGTGTTTCAACACCTACACACAATTCTGCACCTACTTCTGTGCCTGAGCCTTCTGTGCAAACCCATACATCTCATGAATCTTCTAATTCTCAACCAACTGAACAACCTCAAGTTTCAACTAGAAAGTCAAAAAGAACAGTTAATATCCCATCCAAACTCAAAGATTTTGTTCTCACTCATACTCCTAAAGCTAATCAAGTTTCCCAAACTCCCCTTGTTATTAATTTTCATGAGTTTGTCTGTGCTCTAATGGCTTAAAAGGATCCAGTGAATTTCAAAGAAGCTATTAAGCAACCAGGATGGTGTGATGCTATGGACATTGAGCTAAAAGCATTAGATGAAAATGAAACTTGGGAGGTTACTGAATTACCAATTGGGAAGAAAGCTATTGAAGCTCATTGGATTTTTAAAACAAAGTTAAAGGCTGATGGGTCAGTTGAGAGGAAGAAAGCAAGATTAATAATGCAAGGTAATAGGCAAAGACATGGTGAGGATTATACTGAAACTTTTGCTCCAGTGGCAAAAATGGTGACAGTAAGGTCCTTATTAGCTGTTGCAGCATTGAAAGGTTGGCATACTTGCGAAATTGATGTCTCTAATGCATTTTTACATGGAGATTTGTCTGAGGAAGTTTATATGAAAATGTCATTGGGGAAAGTGTCACAAGTGAATCTGTTTTTGCTCCTAACCTTGTATGCAAGCTAAAGAAATCTCTTTATGGCCTAAAGGAAGCCCCTAGATGGTTTGCAAAGTTGTCTGCTGCTTTGATCAGTTTTGGATATACTCAGTCTAAAACAGGTTACTCTTTGTTTGTGAAGAAGGAAGGGCGTAGTTTTACTGTTATACTTGTTTATGTTGATGATTTGTTAATCACTGGTAATGATGAGTCTCAGATAAGTCATCTTAAAACTCAGCTAAGTTCAACATTTCACATGAAGGATTTGGGTGAATTGAGTTATTTCTTGGTATTGGAAGTATGTAAATCATCACAAGGCATCTTTATCTCTCAGCACAAATACACAAAAGAGTTGCTCAAAGAAGGAGGTGTTCTGAATAATAAACCATACAAGTTACCAATGGATCCAAACCTCAAATTGCAGGCTGATGTTGGTACTCCTTTACAAGATCCAGAAGTATATAGAAGATTTATTGGAAAACTCATTTATCTCACTGTAACAAGACCTGACATATGCTACTCAGTGCAACTTCTAAGTCAATTCATGCAGTCTCCTACTTCAGTTCATATGCAGGCTGTTAAACGTCTTCTTAGATATCTTCTTAATGCACCCAGTCAAGGAATTTTGTTGGCAAAAGATTCAGCTGTTGAACTTAAGGCTTACTGTGACTCAGATTGGGCAAGTTGTCCCATGACTAGAAGATCAACCACAGGCTATTGTATTCTACTTGGCAACTCTCCACTGTCTTGGAAGTCAAAGAAACAAGCTGTAGTATCTAGATCTTCAGCAGAGGCAGAATACAGATCTATGGCACTAACATGTTGTGAGGTAACTTGGCTTGTAACTCTACTTAAAGAGCTTGGAATCAAAGAATTGGAACCTGTTGACTTGTACCGTGACAATCAAGCAGCTTTATACATTGCAGCAAATCCGGTCTTCCATGCTAGAACTAAGCACATAGAAGTGGATTGTCACTATGTTAGAGATCAATTGAAAGCTGGAAAGATTAATCCTACTTATATTCACACAAAGTCACAGCCTGCTGATGTGTTTACTAAGGTTGTCACAGTGGAGCAACATCATAAACTGTTGTCCAAGTTGGGAGTGTCTGTTCCACCCCACAAACAACTTGAGGGGGAGTGTAAAGAAGTATAGGGTCTCTTTTATAAAGTTTGTATAGTGTAGGGATTGAGGTGTAATAGTTACTTCCTTAAATACTTTGTAATTCTGTTATGGACAAAAGAAATGAATAACAGATTTTCCCACTTCTCATTTTTCTCTCATTTCTCATCATCATCTTCACTGAACTTCACATTGGTTGTATTCATAAAGTGCATGTTTGTGTTTTTTTTGTATGTTCTGTTATTTGTTTACTAGCAATGGCTAGATTGTGGGCATATCGATCCAAATCTTAGCCTTGCATGAAAGTTTGTACAAAAAAATTTGATAAGTAATATATATTTCTGTGGTTTTCAACAAAAAAATTTGGTCTTGGGCACGATCAACTTGTGATGTTGGTTGTGCGTGTGAGTTATGATGTTGGTTTTTGCGGGATATATTTGTGTATAATTGAGGTATGTTTGGATGATAAAGTTGATGATCTTATATAGTTGTTTAGTGGTGATGTTGGTGGTGAAGTGAAAGGCAGGTGTAACGTTGAGTTAGCTGTTGTGATGTTGGTCACCGTTACACTTAATTAGCCTAATAATTTAGGTTTTCTAAAAGAAAGTTTTTTGTTTACATGTTAAGTACTAAATACTTTAATAGTTGGCTGTGTTTGGCGACCCAGATTATTAGGAGATTATGAGGGCTACAGTTTTTTTTTTTCACAAAATAATCTCTTGTCCAAAAAGTAGTATCGTTTGGCTGATAAGATTAAGAAAAGATTATAGGAAAAATAATCTCTAAAATTAAAAGCTGATCCAACCAACTTTTGAGAAAAGACTAGAGATTATTTTTTGTGTAATTACCATTTTAACCTTCCAGAATATGACCAGTTAAACTTTGTGTCAACCTCAGCCATTCATAACTTTGTCGTTGTATTATGCATGCACCCACCTTTACAAGAGTTATTATATCATAAATAACCACACATAACCATATTACAGTAACCACTTTGTCGTTTTAGATCAATTTTTAGCCCTGCATTTGACTTAACATCGCACTTTTGAGAACCTAACTTCCTTCGGATACAAGCTAGTCAACATATGTTGTCATTAGCTTTTGATTCCTTGTTTTATGAAGCATGAGATGCATGATATATGGGACCTAAAACGTGGTAATCTCACGAAAAACAATTGCAAGGGTTTTATAAAGTACCCGCACCTGCCCAACTCAATAGCTTGAAACGTGGTAACTTCACGATGTTCATAGTCATGACACGAACAATGAAAACAATTCTGGAGGAGCATCTAACGAGATGACGCAGATACGTAACGATATTGCTACTTTAATATGGAATGCACATCGTAGATGATAATTTAACATCATTTTAACGTTGTTTGTATTTTTACATGAATTTTCATGCAATGCAACATATTTATGATTTATATCAATAATCTTATTTACTATTCTTATTCATATTAGGTTTGTTATTTGTATGTCCAATTACATTATTTTACACTTTTAATCTACAATTACAGCTAGTTTGCCAAACACTAAAAAAAAATAATAAAAATAAAAAATAATCTTTTTCAGCACTAGCAACAGCACCAGCACCAACAATTTTTGCCAAACACATGCCCGATACTTATTTATAAAGTAGGTGGTATATAAATTAGAATTATTTTAATGACCTGCAAACTCTTAAACATGATACAATTTTTCTATCTAAACACGTTTTAGATTACAAAATTTCTATTTTTTTCGTTTTTACCAGAGTATTAAACTTACATATTATCACTAATGGTATTAACAATTTGTTTTGAGTGAGGTTTATTGAAGTTACATGAAATGAATTTTTTTTTATTTTTTTTTTTTTCAAACTTACGAGTTGTGTGTGTTGCGGATGGCTGCGCAACAACGTGGGTGGCTAGAAGATCCTTGTTAGAAGCAAGCATAATAGCGAAATGACTTGTGTTATGTCAGCGATGTCGCTAGTAATCTAACATAATTTGATAAAAGTAAACGCACATAAAACCTCCAATGTGTGATTTTGTGGTCCTTAAACAACTCAACCTGGACTCGATGGCCACCTGTTTGCGTGATATATGTTTTATTTACATAAATATTGCCACCTTTAATCCCGAATAGGCGAATAGCAATAGTAACTACTCTTGAATTCTTCATTCTAAGACAAGACAAGTTTTTGAAGCTAAGTAATTTTTGTTGATACCTTGAATTCTAGTTTCAATAAATAATCAGTCTTATGAAACTATTTGAAAGCTAAGTCGAGTCGAATTTCTCGTGTCATGCTTGTTTAGACTTCGAACGTGTATAAAGGTATCCAATATATTAAAATAAACTATGAACATGATATTTGCTGTGAAAAAAGAACAAAAATTGTTTGTTTCTTATTTTTCCTTTTTTGTTACAAATAATGCAAGATGCTGTGAAATTTTATTTTATCTGTTTTGGTGTAAATTTACCATCATCCCTTAGGATGTCACTCTCTTAATTTCATTTCATTGGGACCATATTTCCTTTTTAGTACTCTATGACCAACAAATACTTACCACGATTTTCTGTCAAAATAATATATGTTTCATACCCATTAACCATTGTTTGATCATCTTTAACCCCACATTTTAACTCGCACCTAAAATCTTGATGTAATCCGATCCGGTGAGATCAATCTTCCACTTTCTAAATGGCACGAACGAACAAATGTAAAGCTCTTTCTTCTTGTTTGAGTTGCACTCTATGTAGTCTAGTCCTGTTTCTTGTGATAGGTATATTCTTATTCACAGGGAGTACCATAACGGCGGTTAATCTATTCGATAACAACGTCTTTCCAAACATGACACGAGCCACGGATAATCCTCCCACAAACATGAGTATTCACTTTGATCTCATAGTTAGTAATATGAACATAGGAACAAGCCTTCATTACCCTGATCCACTCAAAATCACATTTTCTTACTACACAAATGTTTCAAATATGGTATCTTTGGCTGAGTACAAGTTGGATAGTTTTTATCAGGGTATTATGAAGACGAGGCACGTGAAAGATGTGGTTGCAACAAGCAGCTTCCCCACAATGTTTGAAGAGACGGATGTTGTACTTTTTCGTGTCGATTTGGTGGGTACTTATATGGCCAGAAAGGGTCGACGCAAGACTTTTAAGCTCGTCCGGGGATGTTTGATTGGTGTAGACTACAGGAGTGGTGCCAGCAAGAAGATATTAAAGGGTTTTGTGGAATTGGTTGAGCCCGAAGTTGCTTATCAGCTGAAGAATTTTGCATGCGAGAGTGGTAGTAATTACTATTCTTCACTTAATTAATGTTGTTTGATTTTTAAAACCGAATTAACTAGCTTTGTGTTGCTTTATTTCTTTTCTTGACGTGTTTAGGACTTTCTTATTTGAGTTCTTATATGCTTATTGAGTTTTAGTTAACATAAACAATCCCAAATAGTCTTCCAGAATAAGCTATACCAAGCTTTTTGGAGTTGATGTTCAACATAAAAATATTAAGTTTAGGGATTTCGTTAGTTTGAGTAATAATTATTAAATTAATATTTGTAATTATGATTTCTACTATTTGATTTCCATATCATACTCTAAAGTTTAGACTGGACCAAGAGCTTTGCATAGGCTGGCTTGCACCATATACCCGGCTTGTTATTTTGGACTTTTGGTGATGTCATGACTAGTAACAGAAAATCACCAACGTGTGATTATGTGGTATGAACCATAGCTTAAATCCCTACTGTAGTATGTAGTATTTTACTTTTGAAATCTTCATTTTATAACAAGAAGTTTCTGGAAATTCATACCTTGAATGCTTTTATTCATTAGTACATAAAGAGTCTGTGTCTCTGTGATATATAGTCTTGTGAAACCATTTGAAAGCTAAGTGGAATCGGGTGTCTCACGGCATGCTTATTTGAACTTTGAACGCGTATAAAGATAATATGAACTTGCAAACAATATTCTTGACACCAAATACAAACCTTTATTATTGTAGACTATGTCACCATTCATAGAAGTTATTCCCACATTCATCTGATGTATACATTTATCTATGGATAAACAACAAGCCAACTGATATCGTGGAGTCAATGACTCGATGGTACTGAGTAGATGTTCTGTAATAAGTTATTTCCAATCATTTTTCACAAGACATGTCGAAAATAACAAAGTTATCAGTAGTCTACTAGTCTTACATAGCATTTGATAATGAGCACTGCATCTCCACAACAACCTCATGTACATTGATCTTATTAATAAGACATTAACCCAAAAGCCCCATTGCTACGTAGTGTGATTGAGATAGTCAAAGCACAGGTTTGCCTAACCATAAGACAGCCCAATTTGCCTAACCCAAGACATAGCCCAACCTTGTAGAGCTCCCCTCTTTGCTTACAATATGCTCTTGAGGAAGTAAAACTGTTAAAGAATACACACAAGTGTTCGAATGTTCGATAGTTGTGGCATCACCGTTAACAAATAACACTCATGAGCTCTCAAGCAGGTATTAGTCAGCCAACTTGCGTCGTATAAATGACATTCCAATGTGGCCAGAAAGTACACGCATAGTGATATACATATGTATGTGTGTGTGCATGCTTGTGTGTGTGTTTATATGTATAAAGGGTGATCAAATTGCAATCCTAATGTATATCAAAGATGACCGACCCTATTCTTCCATACAAAAAGAGGATTAGATTATTGAACCATAAAGTAACAACTTGCACCTAAATATTTACAGTTTTTACATTTGTATATCACCGACCTGGCCAACACTGATCTCATTTGCTAAGTTACCAAAGAAGATGAGGCAAACAAGTTTTACGCTATGACCAAACCGCACCCTTCTCCCCTATTTCCTGTAATCCTGTTTCACTTTATCTTTTATGTATTCATCTTTTTTTTCTAAAGCAAGTAAGTCATCGGGTAGTGTTTCTTTACCGTATAGATGAAGTCCTCAACTCATACCATGGCAATCTTGATTTTTGGCAGAAAGCCGCTTAAGAAACTCATAGGTGGTGATCATCGTAGTTGCAGACATAGACATCGAAGCCCATCTCGGCCCCAACCCCCTGTAACAAGCACTCAATCCACCTTCCTTCACCAAATTTTTTATCGTCTGCCCAATACTCGGCTTCCCATTACTACCTTCTCCATCTAAAACTTGTAGTCTTGTCTTGATTGTATCCAATGGCATTGTAACCACCGCTGAAACTCCACTAGCCATTGCGGCACTCAACCCCTGCACCGCAACTATCGCCGTCGAATTAGGTGTAAATCCAAACCCACCACCACCGTTTCCCTCTTTCTTCATATAGTAACAACCAATCCCACCCCACACTGCCCTATGAGACATTGAATACGCCGCCCACCACACAGCGTTAGATGGCGCATATGTCAATATCGAGATCCCAAATCCCCTATACAACCCTCTAACACCGTCAGTTTGGATAATCTTCCTAAACGCATCAATACCACCATTGTATCTAACCGCACCATAAGCACTAGGATGAGCACCGTTTCCACCCTGAACCATCAATCTCTGGCTCACAACATCAATCGGCGTCCAAACTAACTGCGCAGCCATAGCTGCACTCAACCCAGCTGCAGCATTTGCAATAGCAGCAGCTTTCGCCTCAGAAAACCCCATTTTCACCGTAATACAACCAACATTACTCTTGGTCATCTCCAACGCCCCCATATAAAGAGCCCTAGCAGGAATCGTCCCCATCAACGACGTCCCAAACCCCTTATAAAACCCCCTACAACCCTCATGTCTCAAAATCGACACACCCAGCTTCAAACAAGGCATATCTTTCAAAAGCACTTGTTTACGCGTTTTCAACACCACAATCGGATACAACATCCCCGAAACACCCGAAAACAATCCAGCACCTAGGAAGAAAAACTTAGACTTATCTAACATCTCCCAATCAATATCAGCTGGGAGATGAATCTCACTTCCTGAATCATCTTCCGCCGTTCCTAAACTCATTTTCGCCACTTTAACCAAATCAACCAATCTCAAATCTCAATAACAACACAAATAAACAAATAAAAGTATAAAACAACACTAAACCACACCACTATATTTCAGCATTTCATCATTTCATCATACCAATCACTAAACTAAAAACCCACAAAAACCCAGATCCCAAAACACATAACAAACCATCAAATCACCAAATTACAGTCAAAAAAACTAAAAAAACCCATTGAGGCATTTCATCAAACACCTTCCCTACACACTCAAAAAACCACAATACTCAACCAAATCAAAAACCAACAAAAACCCAGATCACAAAACACCTAACAATCCATAAAGTCACAAAATTTCAGTTACCCAACTAACCTAACTAACTTTCTTTATTTTACATAGCCTTACCATTTGAGTAGATGCAAGATCAGATTACTGTGTGTTTTCGAGTGTGTGTTTAGTGTGTGTGAATTTTTATGGCGGCGGGTAATGGATATTGGTGAGATGAGGGTTTTTTTTGGGGGGTTAATAATTAATGGATGATGACACGTGTCAGTTGATTTAGTAATGGGGTTAATGGGGAGATGAGGTGATTGTGACTGGTTACTGGGTGTTTCGGTTAAGGGAACAGTAAAAGTGTAAATATTTGGAGGGTAAAAACACATTTATCGGAGATGATTTGTGGGGTAGGGTGATTAATTGTGAATCTTTGTCATACAGTAACTTTTTAAGGTTATGATTTTGGTTTAAGGTTTTACTAACATCATTAACTATTTGACTAGTTTTGGAAATTGAAATATGAAGAGAAAATGATGTGGTTTGTGTTTGGTCGGTGTCGCGAAAAATGATCGGAGAGCGATTGTGACCGGGATCAACGCTGACCATGAGAGTGCTCACCACGAGTAAAAGATCTTATTACGGGTGTTTTGATTGTTTATAGTTTTTAAAATAAGTGTTTGCGTAAAAATAAATATGCAGTTTCTTGTTCCAAAAATTAATGTCTTCTTTTAAAATGGTTTCAAAGTAAAAAATGCAATGATTGCATTGCGAGTCAATAAAACGTCATTTTTACTTTTTGAAAATTTCTCATTCGTTGATTTTAAGACAACCAAAAATAAAAATGTGTATTTCACGATGGCTGACACCGTAACAACTCAAGGTGATTAAATAGAACTACGTAAAAGCTTGTGATTAAATGTGAAGTATGTGAGACTTTCAAGTTTAATTCATGTTTAGTGCAAACAACCTTGATGTGGTCATGCTAAAGTGAGGTTATAACCGTGGCGATGTGCTCAAAACTCATATATTGTTCGAAATAAATGGTCAAAAACTTTATTACAAGAAAGGAAAAAAGAAAAATATATACACCGTATGATATAATCTACTTTATAATGTTGCCTTTAATTGAGTAAAAAATTAATAACCTCAACGAATATATATATATAGTTAATTGATATTTGATAACGTAAAAAACATCATCTTACAAAAAAAGTAAACTTTAATGATATTGTTTTCCGGGTAAGGATCCAGTGAGAAGAAAACTTAAAATAAGAAGAATGAGAAATAAGTATAACCACATATTTGAGATGCATCGACTTGTATTAGATGCATATATAGTCATTTAGATGCATCACAATTAGTTTCAAAAGTGATTTTGAAGTTAAAACGATGCAAAGTAGTATTAGCAACAAATTTGACTTGCAGAGGACGAAAAATCTATAGGATTCGTCTAACTTGATGAAATGCATCTAATATATGTATATGCATCAAATTTTTAGCTAGAAAATATATTATGATGCATATAAAAGATTAGGGATGCATCTAATTCAAATTGATGCATCTCTAATGTGTAGTTATGGTTATTGCTCATCCTTCTTATTTTAAGGATTCTTCTCATTTGATCCTTAGTCATTGTTTTCCTCATAAGTCATTTTCTTTTTAAACAATTAGACAGACTAACCACTAAACTTTCAGATAAGTTTGAAAAGCACTTTACATGTTAACATTGAATCAGCATGTATTAATAGTATAAAGATTGACAAGTAAAGAAAGGCTTGTAGCTTACGATTGGCATGAAATGATGTCAACTATGCTAACTCCTGTCTAGAACAAGTCCGATTTATTTGTATTGTAAATAGTGAAATCTTAATACTTTGAACGACGAATTAATCGGTACAATTCAAGTTTAGGCATAGTCGTATAGTTTGTTCTTATTCATACTCTTTACAACTTGTGTCATGACACAAAAATGTCTTTTTAGTGTAAATTTTTACTCTTCTTTTTGACCTCATTAAACATGACATGTGTTTATCCATTTTATAACTCTCCTTTTATTTTCCAGTAATTTTCCAAGTGTCTCAATGAAATAGTTGAAATTATAGAATGATAGATATAGAAAGTTTATGTAAGAAACTATAGGAATACTAGAAATGATATAATCTCACCACAAATATAAATATGGTGTTGAAGCACACTTGAATACCTAAGGGAGTGGATATGTAAATACCACAAACCATCATTGTCATGTAACATGTGATGTGGGTGAGAGGGTGACTAGGCGAAGGTGATACCCATTGGGCTTTATCAAGTCCTTTATGGGCACCATTTGTTCTTTAGCCTCACAAGAAATGAAAGGCACACAGGTTCATTTGTATACTAAGGTCCAAGGACCATTTGGTTATCGCTGAAACTTGTTCAAAAGAAAAGGAAAAAGAGGGGGTGACATGATTGAACATTGTAAACGAACTGAAATTCAATGCTCGTGCGGTAAAAATTTCGTTTATGTTTGTTTAATAATATTTTTTATTCGTTTAATTAAATGAATGAAAATGAACAAATGTCTCTTCTGTTCATTAATGTTTGCGAACATCCAATAATGCGTTTGTTAACGTTCATTTGTGTTTATTAATTTTCTTATATTTATATATCGTATCTCTTTAAATACCTTTTTAAAATTGGTCCACTTAACATAAAACACATATAAACCACAATACTATGCATATTTCGTATACCATATGTTTGTTTTTCTACGTTTATTTATGTTCGTTTTGTGTTTTAGCGAACGAACATAAACGAACACGAACAACTTAATTTTCTTAATAAAAGAATACGAACAAGAAAATTCGTTCTTTTAAAAGTTTGTGTTCGTTTATTTGTCCGATTAAAAACGATCATGAACATTTCTTTTACAACCCTACCTTATATTTATTGAATACTAAACTTTCAAAAAAAAAATCCAAAATTGTCAATATTCATCTGCGGTAACCATTATTTACAAAATGTTGTTTATAGAATAGTTTGTATGTTGACAATGTTGTGCCATGAACTCAGCCAAGAGTTTATGGGCATTAACCAACTTGTGATGTTCTTCGAGAATCTCCATTTGCGTTGTAAAAGACATCTCGGACTCGTAGATTAATGCACCATACTTCTCGCGCACACTTGAAATCTCTTCTTCACATACAGAAAGGAGCATCGATTTCTAGACATAGACAAGATCTTCGTTATCATATAATGTAGCAATTTAGATGATAAACAAATATTTGTTTCTTTTTAAGTACCTTATCTTGATGCGACTTTCTGAATTTGTCTAGCTCCTTTTGATTCTTTTCAATTTCTATCGTAAAAAGTGCAGAGGTAGAAGTATGTGGAGGATCATTATTTTGACATTGTTGGACTTGCACTGGTCTTGAGGTCGAAGAAACTGAACCAGAAATACTTGCTGATGGTTGTGCTATTGGTTGTTCATTATGTTGTGTGGGAGAAGTATTGGATGGCTCAGCTAGATTGAACGAGAGTGATTCTCTTGGAACTTCCTCCTACAAATTTAAGACATTGATTAATTTTCTATGAAGTTTTCACAGCCTCGCATAAAGACTTTTAGGACTAATCAGACAAAATTTATTTTTTTAAATCACGTGTAACATGTCAAAGTCATCTTTGTAAGACCAGTAGAGAGAATGATGTTTTCTATAGGAGTACCTGGTCCAGGTTAGATGACATCTCTGATGACTGATGACCACCAACGTCTGCAGGCGCCCCTGTATGAATAATATCTGCGAAAAAACAAAATGATCAAACATATGGCACTGAGGGAAAGATTATTGATTTTCTGAAATCCGATATACCTGCCAGTTTGCTTTGCTTGGCTTTATCACCCACTTCTCTTTTAGTTCTCTTTGCCTTTCTTTTCCAAGCCGGCAAAGCGTTTCTATTGTTATTAACACGAGTGTTAGGTTGACTTTTGAATGAGGAACACAAGTCTTTGGGTGACTTTTGAACCCTCCGAGACGATTGGCTGCATGAATTCTTTTGCCTATGTTGACTTTCTTTGAACAAGTTACTCCAAAAGACTAAAGGACCATTTCCCATTAAGCATTTATCGACTGAAGCACTCTCTTTCGTGTGAGCTTCAGTTTCACCGAATAGTAAGATACCTTTAGGATAATGTCCATTATGCAGTTGTGCATTTGATATCATTGAGCGGTTTGAAGGACTCGTATATCCACTCTTGTTCTGCAACACGTACGAGAACTCGTGAACTATATCATCTATAAACGATTGGTCTGATGATGGGGCTTTAGAGTTGGTGTAACTTCTGAGGTTACTGAATAAGTAGGATGCACCCCACGCTAGCAGTCGTTGGCAATTGTTATAACTAATGTTGTTGTCTAGAGTTGTACCTTGTTTAGAAAATATCAAGGATTTTTCTTCGATGGTGAATGATGAGTATAAGCGGAAAATTTTCAAAGGCTCGCGATGTGGACCAATGGTGACCTTCTGAATGGATTTTATGTCATTCAAGGGGTTCACATCACTGTTGAATAGTATCGCAACATCCACGCGTGAAAGTTTGATGCTTATATGACAAGCATGATAATCAAGTAAGCAAGCATACTTTTTGCTGTTTACATTGTTGAACATCGTTAATGCTTCTTTCCTCTTCTCAGTGGCATCTCTGAAATTATACGTCCCTATACGTACATATGAATCTTCACCAAATCTTCGATATATAAGGTCATCTAACATATCTCCAGTTGATATTTTTTCGGAACTAACCACTGGCTGACATGTTAAAAAGCAATAATAGACTGTCATTTAAGGGGCCGATTCACATTGTATTTTTTTCATTAATATGAAAAATAGATCAAATGTAGAAAAAAAGGGTCGGACGGGTTGCAAATTGTTAGTGTACTCTTTATGACCCATGACCCAACATGCTCATTTCGCCACCTCTACATGCTACAAAATATTCATTATATACGTATAACCATTACTTACCTGAAATAAAACAAGTACCCTTAAACTGCGTCGTTTAATCTCTAACAAGAGCTTGTCAAGAAGTTGCAGCTTTCCACTAACATTGATATCAGCATCCAATGGGTCGACTGTAATATCTTTTTTGGAAGAGTTACGCAAAGTGGGATCCACAAGATAGGGGTGATCACAACACTGCAGAAAATAATTAATGAAGCTAAAAAGCATTAACCATTGTGAACTCTAGAAAAGAAATTTTTCAAATAAAAAAAATACCTTTCGAGTCTGGATTAGAATGTCATGAAGTGAAGTGCTGGTCTTTAAACTAGAAGAGAGACGCTCCATGTTGGATTCTAGCAATGTACAATATTGTTCGATTTGCATAGAAGATAGTTGAACTGGGACCCAATACTCTTTAAATTCACGAGCGATGAAGTTGCACTTAAATGCAATATAAGGCGACAATCTTTCTTTCAATGTGTGAGCATTGTCATTAGTTTTCAAGTCACTATCCGCATGTATCTCTGTACATTTAGATTCAAGTAATGAAAGAATATTGTTGTAGCTTTGCCTAATATCCTGAAACAATAAACCGAAGTTAACTACTTAAGGAAAAAAAAAAAAAAAAAAAAAAAAAAAAAAAAAAAAAAAAAAAAAAAAAAAAAAAAAAAAAAAAAAAAAAAAAA